>CAEGAF010166494.1:0-14173 GCA_903067075.1 Micropoecilia bifurca | reverse complement strand
AAGGTATCAAACTATTCAGAGCAGGAACTTGGTTCACTTTATTTACTTTACTAATGCATGTAAGCTACAGTTTGTACCGTTTCAATTAAAAGAAACATGTTTTCTCACCACTTCTTTGATTAATTTTGTCCAGCTGTCGACTTTAAGTCTGTGTCCAACCAGAGCAGGTGTTGTGTAGTTGGTGCTTTTAATCAGTTTTCAGTTAAATTAATTCAATCCAACTTTATAACAGTCACAAAATATCACCAAAATCACTCTGTCCCTCTAAAATCTTTCAGAAAATCGCAAAGTGTATTGAATTGTGTAGTTTACTGAATATCGTGATATATATCGCAGAATATCGTGTATCATATCGTATCGTGAGCTGTATCACTACAGCCCTAAGAGAAATGTCTAAATGACAATATGCTACTAAAATACTAACAAGTGAGTGAATACGTCCTATTTTTGCCGGAAAAGAAGAGAAACATTCCAACTAATTTCACATCTGAAGTGTACAGAAGCCTGGATTTAGAACCGAATAATGATAGAGAACAAAATCCACCGTACTCCACTGTAACGACTAGTTAAGTCAGTATGTTTAAACTTTGCAGACAGGAGTTCGTATCAAGTACCTCGAACAGCAAACAGAACTGAAATTCCAGGTGTGATTCTTGTCAGAGGCAAATTAAGGGTTGAGCAATGCATTACATAAATACATCATAACCACTAACAGTTATCAGTCACATCTCTAAATAGCATAACACTAGTACGCCCAGGAGTCAAGTTTACAACCAAAAAACAGTGGCGTTCAAATCAATAACTAATAGGTGTGTTGGTGTGGCTCTTTCTATAAAGAGCACATGGTTACTAAGTAACACTAGTCGGAGTGGGGGGCTTCCTAACGTTAACAGCAACTGGTAGCAGCATCTGGCTAAAGGCTTATCTGTAGCTTCCAAGTGCAAGATAAGTTGACTGGCTAGCAGTGGAAGCTAACGTTAACTAGCATCGAGGGTGGTCGCCCTTTCAGTTCCATTGTGGGGGCACTGACAACTCATGCACCCCGCCCAATACAACACAACCAGACAATGTCAAGCAGCAAAGCCCACGCTCACTATGACCCATCTGGAAATAAATGTCTAATGTTAGCTTTACGTTAACAGCTTTGGTTCGCCCGTCACCTGAAACTCTACGTATCATACGCACAAAAGCCGCGGCTCACGTCTGCAACTTAATACTCACAAGATGCCAGAGCAGGAGGTACACACGAAAGAACCCACAGTCATGTTGGCATAGGTTGGGCCGCGCTGGTCGCAGTCAAAGCACTTTCTATTGGGAGGCAAACTCGTCATTTCTCTCAGCATCTTCAGATGCTTCTCCTCCTGTTTTCGTTTCGCGCTCGCCGCCATGGTGAAAGAAACGCAACACGGGTAATTAAATGAGAGGCCGAGGGGGTCAGCTACAACTAAAACAAAGGGCTGTGCTGTTTAACGGCTGCCGACTCGCTGCTAACGGCAGATAGGGGCGGCTCTGTTGTCAGGGGCGGCCTGGCGTCTCCTCCAGCAAGGAGTTTCAGGATGCGCATCAGAGGAGACAAGAGGAGCTCTGCCATCTACTTCCGCTTTGGCAAAAATCCCGTTATGTGCACCTTCTTTTTACCTCCGGGGCAGTTTTTTAATTTTGTATTTTTTTTTTATTAAATACCTATATTTTATGATAGATGTAGATTTGTAAAAATAGCATGTGTTATAACTCAGTTATTGCAAAAAGTTAATTAAAATGATTTTTCAAGAAAACCCGGAAAAGTCATTTAATTAACTGTACTAATCTGGTCTTTATATTATTAATAAACAGCTGGAAATTCGGAGGTCATGGAAACTGATGTTCAGGTAAAAGAAGTTGAGAGTTGTCTAGAAATAATGATTGAAGGTTTCATCTTGCCGGTAGTATCTTTGACGACCCTTTTTAAACACACCAGCACCACTGTGTGGATTACTGTAATAACTGTGGTACTGCTGTAGAGGCTGTTCTAGAACTTCAGAAAATATTCCCACAGAGCAAATGTTACGATTAGAACAGTATTTCTAAAAAGAAAATGCTCCTGGTAGTACTCAGTGAAACTGAGTAGTACTGGTAGTACTCAGTGAAATTATTTGTTGTTCAAAAATGAGAAAACATTCAGTCAAAACAACAGTAGCCATGTCCATTGACCTTTGTCACAATACACTGACAAAGGTCAGTTTATTGAAGTTAAAATATTAATGTGTAAATTTGAAGTGGAAAGAAAAATATATTGGTTTTGCTTTAACTGTTATCTTTCATTCTGCATCTGAACAATACAACATGCATATTTTACTCTCTGATACACTTCTGTACAACACTGTTTACCCAATGGTCTTTGAAATTCACCTATTCTAATCAGTGAAGAGATTCCACCTGTGTAATTGATAAATAAATAAAAACCACAATGAAGGATATAAGGAACACAGCAGGGGGTGAGGTGGCACTGGTCAATTCATCAACCAAAACGGCAAACCTAACATGTCATAGCAGCTGTCTAGGCAAGGTTAGCTTTAGTCAATTAAACAGCCAAATGATCTATAGTAACCTTGGAGGGGCTTGAGAGATTTACAGCTCAGCTGGGAGACTATCAACTAACAACTTTGGACAAATACGTCACAAATCAGACTTTTTGCCACTAACTTTTCTAGAAACAAGAATGTTAGTTATTGTTGAAAGCTACAAGTAGGGGCAGATACATGAGAGAAACCACTCTGGTCAGAGGGAGTTTTTTTGTGTCAACCTGTTGAAAGCAGTGTGTGAGATATGCAACACTCCACATCATCCTGTGCACAGTATGATGCTGTTAGAATCTGTTTATTGAAAATGCAAAGCAAGCTGACCACAACTGATAGGGAGCTAAATGGAGCTACATTTTGGGGGCAATTCTGCAAGTAAATCTGTCGAATGTTCATATTTCAACATGAAGATGTTCCTAAATTTACGAGTAAAGGTGGAATGAGTTAGATCAAAGCGTATCTGTGTCAGAATGAGTTAGTCCTAAATCCAATTGTTAATCTGTGTCCGTACTTGACACCATCTCCAGGAAATGGACTGAGCCCTCTAGCCAAAACAGTGAGACACACTTTAAAAAAACTCACAGCTATAATAAAAAAAAATTATAAGTCACTTTTTGGAGTTGAATGTAAACCTAAATGCTTTTCAGGGTTTTAGCTCCCTCTATGCCCTACATTGTGTTGGTCTATCACATTAAATCCCAATAACACTGTCATTTGAGATTACATTGTGCCAAAAATAAGTAAATGTTCAGAGGATTAACACTTTTGCAAGTCATAAGTTGTGTTAAGTTACTCCTGTTCTTTGTGTGAGGAATATACTCACTATTTGACATTTTAACACTTTTGAATCAGCAAACTACATTTATGGCAAGTAAATACAAATATCTATATTAAGCAGGAACTGTAAATGAACAGAATCACAACAAGCATACATTCATTTTATTACATGTGAGTTATATCAGAGTACAAAGCACACGACAGAGCAGCTGCATTATTTACAGGAAAGCCAAATGTCAGGTCTATTTCAGTCATTGTTCTATTCTGACAGGCTTATGTACAACAGATGACCTCTGGTGTTCTTACTTCTCTGTGGTAATGACATTTGAAATCCAAATATAGTAAATCCTGAAAAGTGGACTCAAGTTTAATTATAACCTGTTGAAAGTCTATACCGGGTAACACCTGCAACTTTGTCCCCCATTAGATTCATACTGATTTAAGATCTTTATTAACTCGTCAGTTGCTACTGACTGACTGACTGAAGTAACGTCCGCTGATGCTGCTGTTGTGGAGAGAAGTCAAAGGGTCTGCGGTTCTCAGCGAAGCCATAAAGTTTGCGTAGAGCCACACGTGCTGCTTCCTCCTCAGCTCCGACAAGCGTCTCACCTGGACCTTGAGCCAGGAGTTTTGTGCCACTAGATGAATCAGAAAACAAGCAAAACAGGAACATGATGCATACGTAAATTATTGCTATGAATCTCACATTCGGATGACAGTATGCAGCAAAAACAAACGGGTTATGATTGGACGTGTACCTGTACAAGCCGACAAAGTAGAGCGGGAGAACGGTACTGGCTCCTGCAGATCTGATGAGACGAGGTTCTGGCAGGGGAAGATTTCTCTTTGTAAGTTCCTCCACCAGCAGTCCCATTGGATTCACCACAGTCCACATATCAAACAGGTCCTTTCCTATCAGCTGAGTCAATAGGAAATCCTGTGGGGTAGCAGAGAAGTTGGGGACGAGGGTCACTTACTGTAAAAACCTTATTCAATTAATGTAGAAAGAAACAAGCACCAACAAGTCCCTTACTCTGAGAAAGAATGCAGCTCGCTCTGCCCCACTGCTTTCCTCCAGAGCGCCGATCACCGCCATGAAGGTGGAGCTCAGCACCTCATCCGGAACAGGGAATTCTGCACTCATCGTAAGATCCTCCATGCCAAGATTTCTTGCAACATAAGTCACGACTGACAGACTGCTAAGGTGCCCCACCATACACTCAACCCCCTCATGTGGCAGACTAGGAAAGCTCGCCCTGCACCAGTCGGTCAGGATGCTTTTAGTCAGGCCTTCTCCCTTTTTGCTCAGCTGAAGATTGTCTTTCAGAGCCAAGGCCGTGGCCTCAGAGTCAACGTCCAGCTGTTTTCTCCTCTCCTGCTCCGCCTGCAGGTAACACGGATTGACGAAGGCCGTTTTAAGTAGCTCCAGAGAGAAGTTTTCATGGAGACGGGAACTGAAAGCCTGAACCTCTGAATGATGATCCCAATTAGGCTGTTGCCACCTGAAGGAGACGAGGAAGAGACGACAGTGTTTTTCCCACAAGTATTACAATGTCATTCGAAAAACGTTGGCAAAACCTGCTGAAGAGCTGAAAACACCATACATATAATGAACGTTTTTGCACTCATTAAGGTTGTGTGAGCAACAAATTGTTTCTGCAATCTAAAGCTAAAAAAGTAGATACTTCCTCTACTTCACCGTTCTTTTTTCTACTAATAAACAATGCCACATTCGGCTCCTGAACGACTGGCCTTGAGATGCTGTTTAGCGTTAGCTAAATGTCAAGTTACCGTGGCTTCGGTGGCGGAGGTCCTTCGAGCTGCAACTTCTTCGCCATAATATATGTGTAAGCTCTCATCCATCGTTTCTTCTCCCGAACCTGTGTCAGCGAAGGGCTTCTGGAAACGAGCTGACACTGCAGCCTGAATGTTAGCACGCCGCGTTTTAGCATGTAGCCCGCCGCCATGTTTCCTCCTACTAGTGGAGTGTGTGTTACACTGATAAGCGTCCGACACGAGCAGAACTCTCTGTCGGGGAGTAACCATGGAAACCAACGTACACCATAATTAACGTTGACAAACAAAGCGGATTGCCAGATAGTTATCCAGTTTGACCATTGACAGCCAGTGTTTCGCTACTTTTCCGCAACTAATGCTTTTTTTTAAAAAGTTCGTCTGCAGATTTATTTAAATATATTTTGGGGGGAATTACACGAATGTGAAGAGGATGGACGATAAGGTGACCACAGAAAACGCAACGGAAAGAGCAAAACCCGATGATGCTTCTGGCAGAAACGGATCAGGTGGGCTTCAAAATACATTTGAAGAAAAAATGACAAATACACACCAGTGGCGGATCTCAATGGAAGAGGAAAAACAATCAGAGCCAAGGATGACCAAGAAGTTCCTCAAAGACCTCTGCAAGAAGAACAAACTGTACTCCACACCTTGCTTGAATGACACAATGTACCTGCATTTTAAGGGTTTCTCCAAGATCGAGAACCTGGAAGAATACACTGGGCTCAAATGTCTCTGGCTGGAAAGCAATGGTCTCCAGAGGATTGAGAACCTGGATGCTCAGACTGACCTTCGCTGCTTGTTCCTGCACCAGAACCTCATTTGCAAGCTGGAAAACCTGAAACCCATGAAGAAACTCTGCACCCTGAATGTCTCCAACAACTACATCAAAATGATAGAGAACATCTCCTGCCTTCCTGAACTCAGCACTCTACAAATAGCCCACAACAAAGTGGAGAGTGTGAAGGACGTAGAGCATCTGAGCGAGTGTATGGCCATCAACGTGTTGGACCTGTCCCACAATCTGTTACACGACCCTGAGGTTGTCTCTGTGTTGGAGGCAATGCCAGAACTGAGAGTGCTGAACCTGATGGGAAATGAGGTGGTGAGGAAAATCCCAAACTACAGGAAGACCATGATCGTCCATCTTAAGCAGCTCACCTTCCTCGATGACCGGCCCGTGTTCCCCAAAGACAGGGCATGTGCAGAGGTGTGGGCCAAGGACGGGCTGGAGGGGGAGTGGAAGGAGAGAGCGGCATGGGTGTCACGGGAGAGAAGGAAAATCCAGGACAGCTTGGATGAATTGACAAAAATTCGCGAGAAAGCCCTGGAGAAAAAACGCCTGCGAGAGTTGCAAGCGGAAGGTGAGCATTGTTCAGCTTTAATTTGAACGGTTATTTAAAAATTAGATGTTTATCTGTATAATTACTTCTCTTTTAGGGGAAATTGAGACAGCTCCATCTTCAGTTGTGGCTAGTGAAGAAAACGTGGAGACTTTGTCTTCCTCTGAAGGAGAGGATGACCAGATCTTTACGGAGGGCAGCCAGGAAGATTTGAAGGTTGACAAAAGTGAGGCAAACAACAGAGATCTCAACGCAGAAGAGCCGGAGGAGGACAAGTTGGATAAAGAAAATGATCATCAATCTCAAATCAAGCACGAAACAGAAGAGAATGTCTGGGCCAACTCTGTACAAGATGAGGGAGAAGAAAATCACAAGTTAACAAAGGACACAGAGAATAGCTTGTCTGAAAACACGCAGCCTGCGCAGGTTTCTCCTGATCTTTCAGAAGATGATGAGCTTGTACCATTACATGGTCCTGGACCATTGATTACAGAGCTAGAGGACGAAGAGCAGCTGGAAACCATCCACCTTCCCATAAGCCAGTCACTGCGTATTGAAGAGCTGCCCGACTTGGAAGATGTGGATACAGAAGACTTCCCTGGAATATCCCATCAGCAGGACTTCAAACCGAAAATAGAAGTCATATCAGGAGATGGCGATGAAGAGACACCGACTGAGAAGCAGGACGGTGGCATCGTCGGTCTCAGCCATGACGGAACATCCTCGTTGTTTCCAGGTGGCTGCAACAAATCAACTGGGCTCCCTAACGATTCATCACTGCTCTATCCAGAAGAGGATGATCATTGGCTTACTCACTATCCAGGATCCAATCAACCTTCATCAGAGAAACAATGTTTGATTGAGTAAGAGAACTGATACCTTTAGATGTAAACATGGTTTGTTTGTTGTTTTTTTTCTTTTCTTTTTTTTACAAAATTGGTCTCCTGCGATATTTGAAATTACAAAACCTTTATCCGACAGTCAAATGTGGCCTTTAGGATGTAACTGGAAATGAAACAGACTTGAAATTCAGCTGGTTTGATACGTTTCAGCACATTTGATGAAAGAAATCCAATTTTAACTGATTCAGCTACTTGCAGCTGAAAAATGTGGACTTTTTTGTGTAACAGAAAATTTTACAATGTATTTTTTTCAGTTCTGACATCAATAAAAACAAGAAAATGCTTTGCATGTATTACTTTTAATTATTTTACATTACATTTCCTAGGTGATGTCACATATTACTCCCCCTGCAATAAATATTCCACATGTTACCACACAGCAGATGTCTCCACGTTGTAGGTTAAGACCAATGCCGTACTGCTTCAGAAAGTCCTCCCACAGCTTTAGGTGCCATGAACAAATATTTACAAATCATTTATGACTGGGCAGAAAAGTTTGGAATAAAAGCAAAACAAGAACAAACAAACACAAAAAAAACATGTACAGGATGAAATAAAAGTAGAAAAATAAAACTGTACATGTGTTAAATAAACAAAACCCAGAATATCATTCCTGTGCAGGTTATGTCTCATAAATCCCAAAATATTTTAACACAAGGACAAAATGCAGCGAGTAGTTAATATCCGATATATTGACTACAGAGCAGCTCTAACGCCGCAACCACACCCAGGTGTTAATGAGCCAGAAAGCCACACTGATCGAGTACATAATCATCTCTCGCTTTGCTCTCTCCTTGTTCTCGTCTTCCAAGTGTTTGAGTCTCTTGTTCAACTTGATGAGCTGTTGAGACACATTTATAAAAAAGCTCATCGTTTTCTACTCTTTCTAAAGATTTCAGTCACCTGCAATAAAGTATTTGTTAAAACTAACCTGGCGCCGAAGTGTGGTCGCGTCGACTGCCGTCAGGTCGTCCGCTGGCCCTTCCAGGACACTTTCATTTGTCGACAATGCAAGCCTTAAAAAACAAACAAAAAAATCCTTTTAGATTTATTTTTTTTAAATCAAACCAGCTAATGCTCCTGGTAGTAACATTTTAGACTATATATTTCAGGTAAACATAATGCCGTGGCTGAGAATTACTGGACCTCATTTTAAAACACGAGTAGTAGAGCTAAGAAAGGTTAAGGACAGGGAAAGAGGAGGAAAACATGAAGTGCCAGGTGAAGTTACCTGGAATCAGGCAAGGGGTTGCAGCTCAAACCTGACCCCCCTCGCAGAGACGGTTTGCTACAGATGTGGGGAAACACAGAGAAGGGAGAAGGGAAAAAGAGATCTAGAAAAACACAGTGTTGCACATACAAAACATGCCACTAGAGCCCACAAGACTAGACATTCTACGATGTCATAGTTAACACGAGAACTTCTAATATGTTACTGGAGGAGAGATCACATGTGGGAAGCATTTTAAGAAGCCTCTCCCATACCGCACACAAGGCAGAGTCAGAGGCGGGGCTGAAGATGGAGTGTTTGTGTTTTCACCTAGAGTGAACCTACGCTAGACTAAGGATGAGGGAACCGAGAGGAACGCGAGAGCTAAAATGTTGGTAAAAATTTGAAAAAGGTACTTTTTCTAAAGTATGCAAAGTTATTTTTATTTTGAAACGGACGTTTGGTATGTGACAAGTTCTGAATTTAAGTTGAAAATTGAGAACTACGCTTTCTATATTTGATGCTCTTTAGATTAATGGAGCTGATTTCTCAAAAGTGACTGTTCATCTTCCTTCAAAGGTAAATATGAAGTCTGATTTCAAAAAGCAAGTCTGATGACTGACTCAGCGTTCACTGCCAGGAAACCTGACTGCTCTCTTAATCACATGGATTGTTTGACTTTAATACTTGCAGAAGAACTGGCTTTATTACAAGCCTCAAGCTTTAAGCTTAAGTCAGCCATGTCTTCTTTTATTATTTTTAGAAACTACTTAATATTATTACCATAATCTTTATCCCAGGACATATTTTTATTATTATAAATCGCCAGTGCTAAAAAAAACTCTGTCAATTGTGCAAAAGAGCATAAAATCAGCATAGGCAAAAATTGGAATAAGCTGCTGGGAAAACATTTAAAGAAGTTTGCATTTGGCTCGCTGGCAATAATCTTTACAGAACAAATGACCAGTTAGTTGGGAGGTCACCTGCGTGGGTTCTCATCCAAGACCTCCAGGACCTGCTGATAGGCCCGACGTGTAGTGGACTGGATGAAAGACAGAACACCGCTAGCGCTGTACACGTTGTGCTCTTCAGCCATGTTGAGGGAAGGGCGGGACTGGTTAGTGGTCGGGGGGTGCGAAGTTGCACTGCTCAGTGCCCACCATTACAAGGAGCAAATTTGAAGGGAAAGAAGGGAAAAGGGCAGAAGAAGAGGAAGGAAAGGGAGAGAAATAAGGAAAAGGTACAACCCCCCACTGTCTGTATAAAAACTTAAGGCAGATCAATGTAAAGAAAAGAAGCAGCGACGGAGACCTGTCAGCCATTTTAGCAAAAGCGCTCGAAACGGACAGAATCACGTCACGGGCTAATCCTTGTCCCGTGACGTGAAAGCAACTTGATGAACTTCATGCCACATGATGCTGTGCTGCAGAAAAGAATCTGGAGGAGAAAACATCTTCCCTTCACAGGCTTATAACTCTTCGCCACAACTAAGCCGTCTAATCAAAGTACACTTAATAAAAGCAAAGCTTTAAACTCATTGATCTATACAATATTAATAATGAAAACTGACAAGACAGGCCGCTTTCACTATTTGTCTGCAAGCAGCGGACGTTCTGGCAAACGAGATGCATCCACGGGCGACCGGATGGAAGGTGAGAGTGGAGACCAAAAAAAAGACCTAGAAGAACGACATGGCTTGCTACTACTACATGCAAACCTCAGCAGAGCTAAGACAGAGCTTAGCTAACGATGGCATCTGTGGCGAAATACTTACGCAGATTCATTATGAGTTAGTTGGCGAACAGGTGCATTCTCACTGGCAGAACGCTCTCGCCTTAAACGTCCCTGAGGCGGCACCTATGGGAAGAAAAACCAAGACAGCTGATTTATGCTTTGAAGCAATGATGTTGCGTCACCAATCGCGAGCCCTTTGTACTTATAAGATGTGCAACTTATAAGCTTGTGCCCTACCACCTCCTCAGTGTCTGCAGCTGTCTGATGATCCTCTTCCAAGAAGTCCAGGGGTCGATCACTGAGGGTCAGGACTCTGGGAGGAGTTTTCAGTGCCAGAGTTTCAAGGGGTGTTGACTGGATGAGGTCTAAGTCTCTGGGTCTGGGGAACTGGGCGTCTGCATCTGCGTCTCCTGACAAATCACAAAGTGAAACTAAACAATCAGCACCAACCCCAAAACATGCAAGTCATTGTGTTCTGCATTAGAAACTGACATGCCGATATCTCTGTTTCATTTTCAGTTTTTAGCAGCTGACATGATATGATGAGGAAAACAAAATAGCCCCAAAGCAAAGGGTAGGAAAATGCCTGGACCTTCAACTTTTGGCTCTGTTGTTTTTTTAAGTAGTTGTAACAAGGATAAGGATATCATTGGCTGGCAGTATTATTGTTAAATATCAGCTGTAATAAAAAGACATTCTCCTGTCCTTTGTAATTGACATTGCAAGCTTTCCAACTATCTCTGTGACCTTTATTCTCTTGGGAACTATTATCTGTGATAGGCATGGACACCTGATAAAAGTGACACTTCATCAAAAAGCAGAATCGAAGCATACATTTCTGACACTATGTTAAATGCTGCCTTCCAAATAGAGTTCTGTGATATTAATATTGCACAAATTATACTGAGAGTTAAGATATATTTTTGATATAATGTGCAGCACAAGCTGAAAGGTGAAGTTGTTAGACATAGCAACATCTTTTCACACATCTTCCCATCTCCAAATTCCACGTTTCAAATCATGTTCGGCAATTTTTATACACAACATTCGAGTAGGTAAAATCTGCTCTTAAAAATGGTAACACAGTGGCTGGATGTATTACCTGTGTGCTGCACAAATCATTTAAATAATAGTAAATAACTATTTTATGGCTTTTTTGGACAAACTTAAAGAAGACATACTTAAAAAATCTTTAACACTTGTCCAACTAGAATTGCATTATGTTTATTATGTTATTTCAAAGAAAGTTAAACACTGCAGATCCAATGCTTTACTTCCAACTAAGCTAGTCAATTTTTAAGAACCACATATCCATTTTCAAACTCTGACTTAAAAGTTTTCAAAAAAATCAAAACAAAATAAACGGTCAAACCAGCGTTGGATTTTTTTTCCCCCCTTTTCAAATGATTTTACGTTTATCCGTAGGTTCTCATTCAGAAATCCATACTAAAATGTTAAACTCAAATAACAATGCGCGGAGGCACAAATAAAATACACCGACCTGCAATCACGATCCTGTCCGGCACTTGCATTATGACGCTGGGGGGAACTTCCTGTAAGCCGTCGCCGGGCTCTTCGTGTGAATGAGGAGCCACTTTGAGCTTCTGCGGGATGCGCATCTTCTGGCTGATCCCCTCGGTGAACTCCAGCTCATACTGAATGCGGTTTATCTCCGCCATCTCCACAGTCGGGGATGGGAACGCTGCTCCGCTCATTTGACTCTGTGGAATCCAAGCAGAAGGAAGGAGCTGTGACTCCCAAAAAGTGGCTTTAGCGGTACTTTTATTCCCCAGCCGTTGTCGTACGTTGACACGGATTGTTGACGTGTTTTTTTTTTTAAACAGTCCAATGTTGCTCTGTTGGAAACGTCAATCTCGTGATACTATCATATGATAAAAGCAGGGGGAAAAACGAACAAACCGCTTCGACTGTTGTAAGAACTGTATGCTGCCTAGCATTTACACTTATCAATACCAGGAAATAACAAACATATTTTACCACTAGCAAACTAACGTCCATATTATGTATAAAGTACGAGCATCTATCTTAATCAAAAATATGACCGAGTGAGAAAACAACTTAGCTTCCTCGCCATTTCGAGCTAACACTTTAGCGCGGTTACTTACCATTTTAAATGTTGGCTAAGCAGCGACCTCTCTAAAAACGTATTTATTAAATAAAACCAGGAAGGGACTTCTGTTGGTGTTCCAACGTCTTAGGTTAGGAACAAAAATTCCAAATAGTACAGCTGTATAACATCTCTTTGTGTTCATATGAGAGGAGGTTCCTCTCGCTCCTTGCCCTGTTTCTACTTTAAACAGGAAATGTTTCTTCTTCATCTTGATTTTTTTTCTTGCGGACAGCATCCAACGTAAAGATGCATTATCGCCATCTACTGTATTGGAGTGTGTAACGTAGCGTAAGTTGTATATTAATTCATTTTCCTTTGAAAATAATAAGAAAACGCTTTATTGGTCTTTTTATGTCTAGACTAATAATGTCGTCACACTATGTTTCACTAATTCATGTTTTTAACTTTTCACATGGAATTATTGTGGCATTGAATCTGATGACAAACTCACGTTTACCTGTTTGATGTTTACCCATCAAATGTAAAGTTTTATTTAACCCTATTTGTCCTCCTAATCACTACCTTGTTATAACTGCTTTTACTCTAAATTGCATTCTCCTTGCTGTATGTTGTATGGGATAACATTTAGTCCACTCCTCCAAAAATCTGCTGCCAGTAATGGCTTTACTTCTTAAAAATACATTTAATCCGCTGCTGTCTTCTCACCTCTGTCCGGGATGCAGGCGAGAAGACCGCCGCCGCAGTTTTCTCGCCTCCATCAGCTTCTGTCTTCTCACCTCCATCCGCTGCTGTCTTCTTGCCTCCGTCCGTGATGGAGGCGAGAAGACTGCCGCCGCAGTTTTCTCGCCTCCATCCGCTGTTGTCTTCTTGCCTCCGTCCACCCCTGTCTTCTCACCTCCGTCCGGGATGGAGGCGAGAAAACCGCCACCGCAGTTTTCTCACCTCCGTCCGCTCCTGTCTTCTCACCTCCATCCGCTGTTGTCTTCTTGCCTCCGTCTGCTGCTGTCTTCTTGCCTCCGTCCTCGATGGAAGCGAGAAGACTGCCACCGCAGCTTTCTAACCTCCATCCGCTGCTGTCTTCTCACCTCCATCCGCTGTTGTCTTCTCACCTCCATCCGCTGCTGTCTTCTTGCCTCCGTCCGCTGCTGTCTTCTTGCCTCCGTCCGTGATGGAGGCGAGAAGACTGCCACCGCAGTTTTCTCACCTCCATCCGCTGCTGTCTTCTCAACTCCGTCTGTGATGGAGGCGAGAAGACTGCCGCCGCAGTTTTCTCGCCTCCAACCGCTGTTGTCTTCTTGCCTCCATCCGCTGCTGTCTTCTTGCCTCCGTCCACGAAGGAGGTGAGAAGACTGCCACCGCAGTTTTCTCACCTCCATCCGCTGCTGTATTCTCACCTCCATCTCCTGCTTTCTTCTCGCCTCCGTCCGCTTTGGAGGCGAGAAGACTGCCACCGCAATTTTCTCACCTCCGTCCAACCCTGTCTTCTCACCTCCGTCCGGGATGGAGGCGAGAAAACCGCCACCGCAGTTTTCTCACCTCAATCCGCTCCTGTCTTCTCACCTACATGCGCTGCTGTCCTCTTGCCTTCGTCTGCTGCTGTCTTCTTGCCTCAGTTGGTGATGGAGGCGAGAAGACTGCCACCACAGTTTTCTCACCTCCATCCGCTCCTGTCTTCTCACCTCCATCCGCTGTTGTCTTCTTGCCTCCGTCTGCTGCTGTCTTCTTGCCTCCGTCCGCTGCTGTCTTCTTGCCTCCGTCCG
>CAEGAF010166492.1:0-28172 GCA_903067075.1 Micropoecilia bifurca | reverse complement strand
CCTAAGATGGTTCCTTGCGGAATCCCTGTTGCAATTTTGCAGAAGACAGATTTACTGTTATCAATGACAACACATTGTTCACGATCTTCCAAATATGATTTAAACCAAGACAATGATCGTTCTGAGAAATTAAATGATGAAAGCCTATGATGCTGCCTATGCCATGTGTTAGGATGGGGACAGTATGTTCATGGTTTTGTGGAGTTAATTTTTCACAGGCTTTCATTTAGGTAGGCCAGAAAACGAATGCCTCATTTTACTTGGTAAAATTCTAATAAAATATATTGAAATTCATGATTACAAAGTGACAAAATATGTAAAAGGTCAGCTTGGGCTGCATTGAGTTTTACTTTTTTTTTACAATATAATTTTAATTGCCTTTCTATTTCTTTATTGAATACAAAAAACTGTAATCTTTCTTACATATTTTCAGTACTTAGTTCCAATCAAAAGCATTATTGTTACCAACTGAGTTTGTAGAAAAAGATAGCAGACTCTTAAACCAGACTGGAAACACTTTTAGGTCAAACAAGTCATTAAGGAGGACATTTCTGAAGCGCCTGCTGACTTCAGCAATAGTTGTGCAGATGCAGAGAATCTTTGATTGACTCCCAAGGACTGAATCTGTCTAAACAGTTCTGACAGCTTTTGAATTCACTCATACCCACACACTCCGACCTATTTTCTCTGTCTAAATGGCAGCGATGGGGGTAGCAGCCAGGATCTTGTTCCGATTTCTACTCCCAGTCATCATCTACGTCTCAGACATGTTTCCCAGTCTTCTTATTTGCATATTAGCAGCCCGAGCTCATCAATACCTCACAATAGGGGCGTAGCTTGGGCCGCCACTGTGCAAAATCACCCTGACACTGATTACAAGAGAATTTGTTTGGCCTGGTAACTGTAAAGCATCCAACTCTGTCTGAGGACTTTTATGAAGTCACAAGGTCTTTGTGCACTCCCAGTGACCATGGGCTGCTAAATAACTGCAGAGCAGAAAGTAAATGAGTTGGACAGAACTATGACGAAATTAAACCAGTGTTTGGAAGTGCATCCAAAGATACAGCAGCTGCATAAAGCAGCAACCTTCTGACTCCAATCCGCTGTTCATTTCTTTGAGGAGAAATTGAGACCAGGTCCTGCTGCCTTCTTTATGAAATTGTGTATGGTTTTGTGTGTATGTGTTTGTCTGCTTAAATAGTCCTCATGCTTGTGATCTGTAGATGGTGAGTCTGTTAGTGTGTGTGTGGGAGTTGACTTCTTACCCTTCCATGTGTGCTCATAGCAGGCACACTTTTTTATTACTGACAACAAAGCTTGAACAAAGCCTCCTTTTTACGGATTCGAATAAAGCTCTGTATCATAATGAGACACAAAGCATAAAGCCCTTTCGCTGAACGAATGAGAGTGAAGCTCGGCCATCATTAGCCGGTGCCGCCTCGCTACCCTGAGCATGCTCCTTTTGATCTCTAATGAAGCTGCGTCCGTTATTCCTGCACTGACTCACTCACGCCACCTTCGCCTCTGAAATGGTCCCGGAGCGAGCGCGCTAGACGCCATGTGAGGCCCTCCCACATGGCGTCTAGCCACGCAGGCTCAGGAGTACACACACGGTCAGACGTGCTCACACACTCCGTCTAGTCTACCTTGGTGTCTCAATCGGTCAGACGGGAGTCCAAGTGAAGCAGAAAACTTTGATGTTTCCATCACGGGTCTCCTATTAAATGTCAGTCGGTGCTCGTGTTTTCACAAAGCAAAGGCTTTGCGGTGCAGCTAATGTAAAACCACAATGAGGTCTGCTTAATAGTTTCAATTTTAAGACCCCACAAAGGGTTCAAAGTTCAACATTGGAAGCTTCTTCGAAACCGTAGGGAGACGCCGACTTCAACTACGAGCAGGACGCACTCGCATGTTCTCACACATGCCGAGGTGCCAAAGCCTTAATAAAGCTGCACCTTTGACTTTACACAGCAGTAAAAAGGAGAAGAATCATTAACGGCTCTGTTCTTCAAACAGAGCCGTGGTCGGAGCCTGGCATACATGTGGCGCGATTGGGGTTGGACTGATTAAAAGCGCGTATGTGTGTGTGTGTGTGTGTCGGTTGCGGTTTGAGCTACAGATTAATAAGCTGCTAATTGGCCTGCTGGGTATTAGGTGTGAGGTGTGTGAGATGAAACAGCGCCAGGGCGTGGCCATTAACGGTTTGAGTGGCACAGTGATATGAAAGAGTACGATAAGAGAAATAGCAGAGTAGAAAGTGAAGTCTGGCATGAATTGGCCTCTGGAAGGTAAAGACCATACAGCTCAGGGAATACACACTGTAACAAGGCAGTAAGTGGCAGCAGGTGAACAAGCATAGCAGAACATTTAAAATCATTGAAATCTGTTTTGTTGTTCTGAAAATGGTCCCAGCAAAGTAGACAAAGTTGAGTTTAAGCATCAGGCTGGATGACAACTTTAGACAGAATCACTGACTTTCATAATGTCTAAAAACAAAATGAATAACATTTCATTTGGTAGATACACTTTTCTAATACCAGGTCTGCCCACTGTTTGCCTTCAGAAGTGCTTTAATTTATTGTGGCAAAGATTCAACAAAGTCAGCTGCAGCACTTCAGACAGGCTGTGCTTAAACTATGGTCACATGGTAACAAGGGGCCCCCTTTGCCACCATCACAAGGCAGCAAGATCCATGCTTTTATGTTGTTCACACAAGTTTTTATCCTAGAAACTAAATTTCACAGCTGAAGTCTAATTGAACTGCAGCCTCAGTTTTCTGTCCTGAAAATATCTGGCAGCCCCATCTGGGTGAATACACATCCTTCTCCATTCTGATGCTTAAGTTGCATTGATTTGATGCTTTATGATTGATTTTCTAAACTTGTACACACATGTAAATGGTCAACTGGGACAATTGACCTTCAGTGTGCGCCAATGGTATCATTTCTGGCACCGCTTGAAAAGGATTTTAAACCTCAGGAATTACATAGGTAATTTTTGAAAGTATATATTTTTGAAATCCTGGTATTGGTATCAGAACCATATGTAGTATGGGGTACAGAGTAACATTGTGATTTAAAACAGAGAAGCAAAAAAGGAATTTAGCAGCAGCTTAGGCTGCTTCCTGGAACTTCCCTGACTCCTTCTTTTCCCTCCAGGTTTCTCATGGTTGCCACACTGCTCGCCTCATGGCCTCGGTATCCTCTGACTACAACAAACCACCCACTCACTTTGCACTAATAAGCATTCTCTACGGCATGCAGGCTAATAAACATGTTGACTCCTACATGCTACACTGTATATTTTCCCTCTAGCACCCTGTATATTTACACTGGCAAACTTTCGTCTAGCTCTTCCACAGCTCAGCTCTACTTGAGACATCAAACAATGCAGGAAGTTGCAATTCGGAAACAGTTCACACAACAAATCTCTTCATCCCAGATGTGTCATGTATTGTTAGTGCGGTCTGATTGGTGGTAACATAAGCTTGTGGTCATCTGTGGATTTGAGGTGGTAATGACCTGTTAGATTATGGCTGTCATCAATCAGCAGACCATTAAGCCCTGGAGGCTTGACGCCCGCAGTGGTGCTCCTGAAATGACAAGAAAATCAGACTAAATGCAAAATAGTCTGAACGAACAAAAACATATGCAGATGTATTTGCACATTAGTACAAAATCCCCATCGACAGGATGAATATGATTAGCTCGACTGTTTTAACTTTGCCTCATGTGTTGGAACGGTTACACCCCCCTCCCCAACCTCACCCCTCTCTCCGAGTGCGCCCTGCCAACCAAACACACAAAGAAACTTGACACCAGGCTGGTCCAGACTCTCAGAGCCTCATACTTTTGCCAGCTGCACAAAGCTTTGCCAGAAATAAGAACCACCAGCACACAACAGTGGAATCTCCCCGAAAGTTTTTTCTGATATTTCCAGTTTGATTTGTCAAAAACAAAGAAGAACAAAGAAAAGCATAGCAGTGGGCCAGACAATAGTTTTCCAGGTTATTTGTTTGTTTTTTTCCTATTTGCATGCTTTTTGCAGTTTTCAAGCAGCATTTTACAAGTAGCTAATTGTAAAAGAATAAATTGTTTTAAAAAGGGGATTTGTGTTTTTTTAAAAGATGGGAAAATTTATGTTTTCATTTCAGAAATGCATTTTGTTCCTTGACGTTCTTTGACAGCTGTCTTTTCTTTTTTTCAGGTCTCTTCACGGAAATGAAATCTCAGAGCTTCCAGATGGCATATTCAACGACGTGACCTCCCTCTCCCATTTGTAAGTATTGACAGTCATTTTCTAGCTCCTCAGCACCTTACAGTACCTGCCATACAATTTGTCGTATTGCATCAACAAAATTGAATGCATTTTGATGGGATATTTTCAACTAGATCAGCACAATGTACCATATAAATATGATGAGCAAAAACACGGTAGAACGTATGTAAATTTGTTTTTTTTCACATTTGAAATCTGAAAAGTTATGCA
Source organism: Micropoecilia bifurca (assembly GCA_903067075.1). NCBI lineage: Eukaryota > Metazoa > Chordata > Actinopteri > Cyprinodontiformes > Poeciliidae > Micropoecilia > Micropoecilia bifurca. The sequence goes on along the minus strand of CAEGAF010166492.1, from coordinate 23,684 downwards.
TTCATTCACCGGAATCCCCCTCCCTGTTAGTCAGTAATTTGCAGAACCATCTTTTACTACATTTGCTTGTATTTCTGCAGCTGCTCCAGAATTACCATTGGCCTCTTGGCTTCTTATCTGATTAACATTGTCCTTGGCCGTCCTGTTAGGTTAGTTGGATGGCCTTGGTTTGTTCCCAGTTATGCCAAGCTCTCTATTTTTGGATGTAAAGGGGCAAAATGCGAAAAGGTTTTAAGAGTATCACTGATTTTGCAGGGGACTGTAAATACTTTGGCTTAAAGTTTGGCTATCTATGTGCGAGCCAATCAGCCTATAATCATTTGTGTGGTCAAAGCAACGCAAGCCAGAGAAAATGTCGCTTCTCTCTGCGGCATCTTTAAAGCATTCAGTCTGTGTCGTTTCAGTGCCTGTTCGTGTCTATCTGGCTCTTTCTGTTCACAGTGTAGATGTGTTAGAATGTCTTAAAAAGAAAAGAAAAAAAAGAACATCTTCGACCTTTGGCATCTTCTCTAAATATCCTCATCTCGCCTTGATTGTTAGGGATCAATAAAACAATCAAGACCAGAGCTGGAGAGAAAAGGCAGAACAGAGGCAGCCAAACAAAGACATTTTGTGGGTAGTATACAAATCGAGGCTGCGTGAAATTTGGACCGAGGAGTGGATAGAGAGGAAGCCATTGATCTGCAGTCACAGTCAAGTGGCTTTCATGTTAGCAGATGTCAGGTGTCAGCTATTGGCCCAGCCTGAAAGATGAGCCTGTGTTCCTCAGTAATGGAACGGCATCGATTTAGGAGTGTTTGTGCTTCAGCAGGAGGGCATAGCTCCATTGATTCACAACCACCAGGGCGGAGGTGGTTAAAAGTCCTTTCTGCTCACACCTTTGTTTATAATAGAGCAGTCCTGCTGAAGATGATGCATTACACAATGTGGCATTAAGATATTTTATCCTCCAAGAAGATTTATTTGTGCAGTTTAGCACCTTGTTTTTTGTGGAGATATAGAGACACCTGCTGGTGATATAATGTACTACAGCAATACAACCGGGCTTGAACTGTGGTTTTCTGGAACGTCAGGGCAATTGGTGCCAACCCTCTGCACTGTGACTGCCACCTGCGCTGGCTCTCTGACTGGGTGAAGACCGGATACAAAGAACCCGGGATCGCTCGGTGTGCAGGCCCACAGGGGATGGAGAGCAAACTGCTCCTCACCACGCCGGCTAAGAAATTTGAATGCACAGGTGAGTTTTTGTTCTAAACAATAATATTAAGCACACCCTAAATGTAAATTAAATGTTCCAACACCTTTGGGTTTCTGCAGGTGATGTAGACAACTCTGTGCTGGCCAAGTGTAATCCATGCCTGTCCAATCCCTGCCTGAATCACGGCATCTGTCACAATGACCCAACCGAGATGTACAGGTGCAACTGTCCTCCTGGATTCAAGGTACGAGCAGCATTTTGTGCCTGCACACTAATAGATATCCACTTCATCAAACTGAATTTACTGCAGGAGATCTGTGTTAATACAAACTCTCTGCTATAGGGCAGGAACTGTGAAACGGCTCTGAACGGCTGTGTGAGCAGCCCATGTGCCAACGGAGGAACCTGCCAAGTGACCGACGAGGATGAGGGGGAGTTCCGGTGAGGAGGGCGAGCTTTAAATCCAGAACTGCAAACACAACAATAGTAAAAAAAGGGTCTCATACAAAGCTTTGCATGATGCATGCTTACTGTATTCACAGCTGCTCCTGTCTGCCGGGCTTCGAGGGCCCGACTTGCCAAATCAATGTTGACGATTGTGAAGACAACGACTGTGAGAACGGAGCAACCTGCATTGACGGAATCAACAACTACACTTGTTTTTGTCCCCCCTACTACACAGGTGAGTACATCTGCAGTTTATTTTAAGCAGCAGCGTTCTACAAAAAATACTGGATCAACCATTTAGATTCCAATCAGACCTTCTTTCATAAAAAAACATATTTGTCAACTGATCAAAACAGTAAATAAATAACAAATAAGTTTATTTCAAGTTATTTTATTGCTGACAAGTCTTTCTTCTAAAAGCAACAAACCTTCACAGTTTGATGCTGCCACCTTCAGGCTTTACTCAAAGGTTGACATTAATGCAGCTGGACTCTGGTCATCAAAAACATTCTGCCAGAAATTGTGGCCTGACCGGCAAAATCTGCAATGCTTTTGATTCGGGAAGACAACTTTGGAATTATTGTTCTTTAGACTTGACAGAAGTATATTTATGATTACTAAAACTAGCACCGCTGGTAAAAGTAGGAATGATTCAAAGCTAAATGATTGGTGGCACATTGAGTGCTACATAGATCAATTTAGGCAAAAACTGAGAAAATATGTAAGGGTGCAAATACCTTTACCATCAAGTATCCATCCTGTATTCTAAGTGAAGTTACTTCTCACGTAGTGATAGTCATTGTCTGACTAAAAGACTTTCACTTAAAAAAACAACTTGTACCTGCGCAGGGGAGATGTGTGAAGAAATGGAAGATGTGTGTGCTCCAGGACGAAGCCCCTGTCAACATCAGTCTACCTGCCTCATCAGCACCTCTGGGCCCAAGTGAGTCCTTCACTCAAACCTGTTGATGGTAAACCTGTAAGTGAACGGCTCCGTTTTCACACTGATTTATTTCTGTGTTTTTTTTTCCAGGTGTGTGTGTTCTCCTGGTTACGTTGGCGATGACTGCAGCGTAAACTACGATGACTGCAGGGAGCATCGCTGTCAGAACGGAGCTCCGTGTGTGGATGAGTTGAATGGATATTCGTGCATCTGCCCGAACGGATATAGGTCAGAAGTACTTCGGGTTACTTGTGCTTTTTTCTACCTTGTCATTTACATGATTGCAATAAGAACTCTCCCTTTCTTTGACTTCCTAGCGGTCAGTTGTGTGAAGTTCCCCCATCTCCTCTGTCTTTGTGTGAGCTGGCAGACTGCCAGAACAACGCCCCCTGTGTGGAGCGAGGTGGCCGCGCTCTCTGCCAGTGTCCTCCAGAGTTTGGGGGTCCACGCTGTGAAAAACTGGTCAGCGTCAACTTCGTTGACAGAGACTCTTATTTACTACTCTCTGACCTGAAGAATTGGCCACAAGCTAACATCACCCTACAGGTAATCACAATCAGTTCAGATCAGCTTTTCTGACACACAGAGACGTCAATCCTCCAATCCAACACCGCTCTGCGTACAGGTTTCCACGGCCGAGGACAACGGTATCCTGCTGTACAATGGTGACAATGATCATATTGCAGTGGAGCTCTTCCAAGGCCACGTAAAAGTGAGCTATGATCCCGGCAGCCAGCCAGGACACGCCATATACAGGTATGGTACCACATTCAACGTGGCTCTGTATTCATTTTCCTCTCATTTTAGAGACTAAATTCTGTATTTTCCTCTGTCAGTACCGAGACCATCAATGATGGTCAGTTCCACACAGTGGAGCTGGTGACCTTTGACCAGATGGTGAACCTGTCCATTGATGGGGGTCTCCCTACCACAATGGACAGCTTTGGGGCAGTGCGGCCCCTCAATGGAGAAGCACCACTATACGTGGGGGGTAGGGGCCCTCTCCAGAACACACCTCCCTCCTCTGCAGGCACTCTTAACTACTACACTACTGTTCAGTCACCTCCCTTCCCCCTTCGCTTTGTCGCCACCTCAACCAGTCCCTCCCACAAACATGCAACCCACCCAGACCTTGTCCTCCATTCTCCATCCTCACCATCCCATATGTTATCATGTCCATCTTGACTGTGTCTGCTAGGATATGCGTTTGAGTCTTTATAGTGCCTCGTGTCATAACGACCAAAATCCTCAATGGGAAGATGGATTGGAAAGGTGGATATTCATCTTCCATAGGGTGGCTATGCAAAGCTTAGAGTCAGGGATACAGTAAAATAGTTTAGATAAAATGTGTTTGAAAGGTCTAGTCAAAGTCTAGGTTTTGTTTGCCATTCATGAGAATGAATGGCAATACTAAAAAAAAAAAAAAATCAATTTCCAGACACTCCGTCTCAGACTGAGCTGAAGATAACTTTAGTGGAGAATTACAAAAAAGTATATGTTGGTCAATCACATAAAAATCCAATGATCTTTGCAATGAGATAACATATGAAAAAGGTCAAGTGATATGAATACTTTTGCAAGGCAATGTGTTTAAAACATCACTGCAGGTCCATTGTAAACTAGCAGACACAGTCCTTCATATCTGAATGGAGTTTGACTTTCCGTTAGTTTAGCTGTATTTATTTTATGTTTAATATGGAGCCACTCTTGACATTCTGAGACTCAGATCTCCAAATGTATCTGAAACTTGTTCATGTTTAATTTTATCCTCCTGAGTCTATGAAAGTTTGTTCAGGAGTGGCTAAATATGTTAGGTTGTATCTACTCTTGATTTTCTGCATTGTCTGTCACTCATACAGTGAGTCTTTTTTCCATTTCTTCTTGCTTCTGTTCGATGCTTCAAAGATGTTGTGTTCTGTGGTGCAAATACAAACCTAGAAAATATTTTTTTTAACCACCAGGACACACATGTTTGAAAATGCCTCTGTTCATTCCACTCATATCAGCCCTGTGTTTGCTGTCTGTCTGTGAGTCAGAAGACTCCTCTTCCCGCATATAAACTTCCATTTATCCATCTTCTCCTCCAGGGATGCCTGTGGATGTCCACTCTGGAACTTTCCGTCTCTGGCAGATCCAGAACGGTTCCAGCTTCCACGGCTGCATCCAGAACCTGTACATCAACAATGAGCTCCAGGACTTCACCAAGACTCAAATGAAGCCCGGCGTGGTGCCGGGCTGTGAGCCCTGCAAGAAGCTCTACTGTGTCCACGGCATCTGCCAGCCCGACGGGCTACAGGGACCCGTGTGTCACTGCCAGCCAGGTTGGAGTGGCGTGCATTGTGATCAACCAGCTCTCAACCCCTGCCAGGGCAGCAAGTACGTTAGCAAATAGGGAAGCTGGGTCAAGTTTCACGTGCTGAACATACGATCCCTTGAATTGTTTCGCCATGCGCATTACAGCCACAAACTTTAATGTGTTTTATTGGGAGTTTATGTGACAGAGCGACACAAAGTGGCAGTAAATGTAAAGTGGGAGGAAAAGAATATGTGCAGCATTGCATTTTTATTCAGCACTGAGTCAAACTTTATAGTCACTTTTTGGCTCGGCTGCATGTTGAAGGTGTTTAAGCTACGTCTTTACAAGCTTAGCACATCTGGGGACCGAAATATTTGCTGATTTTCCTTAACAAAATGGCTGAAGTTCAGTCAGACTGGAGCTTATTCTCAATTGGATAGAGATCTAGACTTAGATTGGGTCGTCCTGACAACATGTATATCCTTTGATTTAAAATCATTCCACTATAGTCCTGGCCATATTTGCTCATTGTCCCAGTGGATGGTCAACCATGTCCAAATCTTACATGTATCATATGATTTCCAACCAACTCTGGTCAGCTTCCCTGTCTCAGCTGAAGAAAATCATCCCACAGCTTGATATGATCTAAATGATGGTCAGCATCAGTTTTAAACCACCTATAACATTATGCATGTAGGTCAAAAAGTTTGATTTTAGCTCATCTGATCAGAGGAGGATCTTCAAAATGTTTGCTTTTGGAAAACTGCAAAGAGATTGTTTATGACTTTCTTTCCGCAACTGCTTTCTTCTTGTCACTCCTCCACAAAACCCAGATTGGTCGAGTCGACATCTAGTCCTGTGAACATATTCTGCCACCGGAGTTGTGGATTTTTCCCTGCTGCTTCCAGAATTTGCACACTGGATTGAGCTTCTTTAGATCTTGAGATATTGTTTTATAATGCTGCTTCAGAACTATCCACAACTTTATCTCTGACCAGTCTGATGTGTTCGTTGGCCTTCACAATGCTGTTTGTTCAGAAACTTGGGCGTTACACAAATTATGCCCAAACTGGTTTAAATCACGTCAACTCCAAAACAAGACATTAAAGTTTATGGCTGTAACGTCATAATAAGAGGAAGCGTTAAACCTGTATGAATACTTTTGCAAACCATTAGATAGAACCGTTACCTTTTTCCTCATTACTGATTCCAGTTGACGACTCTTGTTTTCTGCTTACAAAACATCAGCAGTGAAGATCAGTTCTTGGTAGGACGTACCTAAATGAAGTTATCTCCTCTCAGATGCGTCCATGGAAAGTGCATTCCTCTGGACCTGCAGTCGTATCGCTGCGAGTGTGAAGAGGGCTACCGAGGCGCGCTCTGCAACCAGCAAGGAGAGCTGTTCAATCCCTGCCGCCGCCTCACCTGCAAACATGGCCGCTGCCAGATCTCCGACAGCGGAGACGCGTACTGTCACTGCGAAAGCGGCTACACGGGGGAACTCTGCGATGCAGGTTTGTTTGTGCTAAGGACAAATGCTTCAGAGTCAGTGAAATGTTCGGACCAATAAATGGCTTGTCTGTTTTTAAAGAGTCCGAATGTCGAGGTGAGCCGGTGCGAGACTTCTACCAGGTGCAGCGAGGCTACGCCTTCTGTCAAACAACCCGCATGGTGTCCTGGGTGGAGTGCACAGGAGCTTGTGACACGGGGAGCTGCTGCGTCAGCCAGAGGATGAAACGCCGAAAATACACCTTCGAGTGCAGCGACGGAACGTCCTTCACCGAGGAGGTGGAAAAGACCATCAAGTGCGGCTGTGTGGGCTGCATGTAGCACCGTTCACCCGCTCTTCCTGCCGCTGCTGCAGAGCAGAAGATCGAAAGCAAGGAAAGAAGGAAGGAAGAAAGGAAAGAAGGAAGGAAGAAAACTGCTGAAAGGTGGAGGAGAGAAAGCAAGAACGAAAGAGATTATACAGAATATATATAAAACCTCTATCTATATATTATGGACAACAATGTTTGTAAAATAGGACATTTCCTCTCCTGTGTGAGGATGTGTGACCTACATTAAAACAGAAACACCCTGAGCATCAGCGTAGGTGTGACAACAACAAAAATAAAACCATAGTATCTGCAACATTGTTCCAAGGGGTCCAGAGATTTTGTAGGTGTTGCATTCAGAGTGAGGCATCCTTCCTACCCAAACTATCCCATAAGAACACCCCATCAGACCGTCAGACCTCCAATGGCTCAGCCACCATCGTCCATCTGTAGCCCAAGGAGGTAAGAAGGACAAGAGGGTTTATTTTAGCTCTAGAGATAAAAAGAGAGCTGAGTCTTGTGTTGAGCTTGGCTCGGTTACCTGGACAGTGTTGGACACGGGTTGGATTTAGTTGAAGACGCCATCCAGACCGGTGCGGTCATTTCTCCACCAGGATACTGCCCTCCAATGCTTACACCTACATGTCAGAGTGAACGTAAGGGGAAAAGGGAACCTATGGCTGAAGGGGGGTGCAGTGTTGTGGGTTTGAGGCGAGGTTCAGAGAGATGTTTGCCATAAGCTCCCACAACATAGAAATCCCCCGCAAATAAAGACTGCATGGACTGGCAGCCAGACTCATCTCTGTGAAACACACGGTCACACAAGCGTGGTACACAACACAATCCCGACGTGGCTTGGAAGGGCTGGTGTGGCGCAGCTGTTCCCCTTTTGTTCATACAGTACAAGTGGCCGTGGCAGAGGCAGCGCCCCCCAGCATGTATCGCCCTGGGTTGGGGGCGTTTTGCATAATCCTACAGGAGGCCGAGTGACCCTGCTCCCATCGATGCCTGTAGTATTAAACCACCACAAACTGTTGCATGTGTGGAGAGTTTGCCAACAAATATGTAAAGATTTTTTCCGTATTATTATGAAGATTATTACAAAAGGTTCAGTCATCTTTTGTTTGTTTTTATTTTTATTCAACTTTCTTATATATTTCTTTTTGTTATATTTTGTTATAATTTGTCTCATGACGTATTCTAACTTCTTTAGTTGTCCTTGCCCAGTTTCTCACCCCATCCTATATTGTAATGCCTAACAGATTCTAATATATATATATATATAAATATATATAAATATATTTGTATTTCATTTGGTATAGTATTTTTCTATGTTTAAGAGTACATCTGTGTTAGGAAGCATTTAGACTGGTGGAGAGGCATTCAGTTGGTTTCCTAGTTGTTTTTTTTATTTGTTGATCTCACCTTCTTCTCCAGCAAAGTAATTATTTGAACGGACATAAAAGGCAGTATTGGTCTAGAGAAATTGTGAAATATTGTATATGTTGTCTTCCATGTGAATATTACATATAATTCATGAGAATCTGTGCTTGTTTTTAATTTATTTTAAGCATAAGTGTTCTAATTCAAAAATAAAGTCCAAAAAATGCTCAAAATGGCATCAGGAAAAAGTGCATGGAGTGTTTCAAACGTCACTCCATAGTGAGCTACGGCGGTGGGTTTTTTTCTCCCCTGTGGCTCAGATATTTCTACTGTTTAAATATCCAAGCTCACACTGTTTAGTGTGAGCTTGGAATTCAGAATGAAATATCCCATTCAAATTCGTTTTGTAAATTAATTACCTGACCACACAGAAAAACATTCATCTGTTTCATGTTTCTATGCGATGGGCATCATTTTTACCATTTTATTCTGAAATGTTTGCCATAGAACAAAGGTGTATCGTGTTTGTTCTTTAGCTAAGATGGGCTCAACCGATCATAAGCTGCTGTCAAGCCTCAAGAAAACGGAATGAAGTTGCCCCTGTGGACACTGATCATGTTAAGATGGATCATCCTTATATTTCTTTTTTTTAGGGGCAACTGTGAGAAGCATTACATGCCAACTACTGACAGATAACAAAAAAAGGCCTGGACATGTTTACTGTCTGTCAGTTTCGGACTGGTTATCCTCACACAAAAAAAAGAAGAAAAAAAAGAAAAGATGCCAATTTCTGTGAGCAGTCATCAAACCTGAATGTATAAATGTGTATAGATAAATATGAGCAATGCTTATTCATAAAGTGGTAACTATTAGCTGTTATTTAGTTTCCAATGTAAGATACAGGAAATTGCATTTAGAGAGAGTGGCGGCCCGACAGAGTGTTCTGTGTGGGACTGCGTTTCTCCAAATGCCTCATTATGGTGTAAAAGGCTGCAGTACAGTCACATCTTACAGGTTCCAGTTCATATTGCTACCCATGCTAACTTTGTTTTTGATGCTGTTAATGTGATGCCAGTGTTGTACAATAACATTACAGAAAAAAATCTGTTGAACCATACTGATGAGCAGTCACTGTAATATTTAGGCCATGTGCCTCTTAAAGGCGCATATTTTTTAGTTAAATGTGACTTTCTCTTCGTGGCTCTTCTCATTCCTTTGCACTGATCTATACTGGACTGGTGCCAATAGACCTCATCATAGACATCTTAGTGGTGTTTTGCTATATTATAATGTAATTCCATAATTTGGACAAATGAACAGAAACAGATTTTTTTTCCCCCGTCCTATGAACTATATACATAAATGTTATTGTGAACAACACACCATCTCAGTTGTATTAACATGGTGCAAAAGCTAAAGAAATATCCCTGGTCAGGTTCTGTCTGTTTTTCATGTTGCAGGACTGATTTGGGGGAGTTCAACTGAAAAACGTCATTATGCTGAATGTATGTAGTGCCACCGACAAAATGTTTACCAAATCTCCACTCTTTTCATTAATTAAACCTAAAATGTGTGTGCTTTTAAGGAATGATTGTCTTTTTTTCTTGTGGCTGATTTTTGATTATTTGACCGTTATTTTACTCTTTGATTGCCTGAATTTGTTTACAGTAGAAAAGAATATGTTTTTTTTTCTTTTTTGCTGTCAAGCAGATTCTAAAATAAGTGATAGAACAGCTGCATTAGACCAAAGTCAGGCCCTCTTATTCTCTTATGTTAAGATGATGCTCATGCAGAACATTAACAAGATCAGGTTTCAAAAGATGAAAATGCCACTTCTTTGGTATATGAAGCATGTTTACAAAAACAATAACAGTAAGGAGTTATTCAAAACTTATACACATATAGTTAGTTTAATTTTTGTTCTATTAATAAACATTAAAAAAGGTCTTGAAAAGCAGCAAGAAAAACAACAGGAAATTAGGTCATCTTTCAAAAAAAACTATAAAAGTGCTTTTTAGAGCGTTGTTTCACACTCATGTGTTATCCCAGCATCCTTTGCCATGGAGTAGAAATGACCTCGCTTTTCCATCAAATTGCTTGGAGAATCAAATTCCACAATTTTACCAGCATCAAGGACCATCACCCTGTGGAGCAGGAATGTCATATCCTTTAATGCTGGCTAAAATACATAAACATCTACTAAGTGACTGGATTGGATGTGACTCAGGACATTTCAGACTCTTGTATTGAACTCGGTCTCACCTGGAGCTGTCCATGATGCTGTGCAGACGGTGGGCGATGGTCAGCACCGTGCAGTGGGAGAACTCTTTGCGGATTGTAGTCTGAATCAGGTCGTCTGTCTCCAGGTCAACGGCTGCAGTGGCCTCATCCAGGATCAGGATTCGAGACTTTCTCAGCAGAGCCCGAGCCAGACACAGCAGCTGCCTCTGACCGACACTGGAAGAGACGGGCAGATGTTCACATCCTATCTGGAGCTCTCAGAAAATGTCAGTACAAAGTGTTTTGTTTATACAGAGCTGTGACAAAGTATTTGCCCCATTAACAATGTGAAACAACATTTCAGTTCATTAAAAAAAAAATTGATCAGACAATAATTATCAGAACAAATACAAGAAGAAACCCCTGACAAAACTAACCTGGTCCAGTGTATAAAAAGTAAATGCCCTCTGAACCTAATAACTGCTTGTGCCACCGTTAGCGTAAATCACTCTGTGATCAGTATTTATCAATTATTATATATTATTTAATCATTATTATATCATTGTATATTTACAGATAATTTAACCTTTCCAGCCATTTTCTGAAAGCACTGAGTATAATTTACACATTTTGACTTCCTATAAAGTAAATTTTTCTGCAGCTACATCCTACGCAATGTGACTTGAATAATCAACATGGTTTGAGTTTATGCTGCCCACCTGAGGTTTTCTCCTCCCTCTGCAACCTCATGCTGTAATTCTTCCTTCAGCCCAGCTACATAATCCTTCAGATGAGACAGCTCAAGAACTCTCCAAAGCTCCTCATCGCTGAATTTGTCAAATGGATCCAAGTTCATCCTCAGTGTCCCAGAGAACAAGACTGGATCCTGAACTCCAGAAACGTATAGGTTAGTGTACTTAGCAGAAAAAATGACCTTGCTTTTGCATTTGTTTTTCTCTTTGATGTTACCTGTGGGATGATTGTGAGCCTGTTTCTTAGATCATGCAGTCCAATTTTAGAAATATCTACATCATCAATTAGGATACGTCCATCAGCTGCTTCAATTATGCGAAACAGGCAGTTTGTCAGGCTCGATTTTCCAGCTCCAGTCCGGCCCACTATACCAATCTGAAAGTAATGAAAGAAGAAAAGACATACAATCTTGTAAATAATGTGTATAAGCACTATGATGAGTCTTTTTGGTGGATGCAGTTAGTTGGTGCATCTCAAAAACATCCAAAAATACAGCTAGAAGCTTTTCTACTTTGAAACCAGCTTTAACCTTTAGAGAAATTCCAACCACTTTGCTGTCTGTCACAACACAATCATAATTATTTTAAGTGCCAAGTAATTTACAAGGATTGTAATTTTCTCTGCTTTATGTCAGAGCCATGGAAGACGGTTGCAAAAAAATTTATTTGTCTTTTTAACTGGTTTCTGTGAACAAATAAAATCAGGGTTTTAAAAGCGCTCTGTTAGCAGAATGTCTGAGTAATTCTAATGATATAATCTCAATGCAGAAGTGTGTGATGAAAAAATGTTCTGCAGATTACATTTTTCTTAAGTAATCCACGTATCCAATGTGCTATCTACACAAACATATTAAAAGAGATACCAATTAGTCAAATGGGAGGAAATACTTTTAAATGAATAACCAAATATGCTATAAGTTTCCTTCCTGATTGTTAATCAAAGCTCCTGTTGCATTGTAAGAAGAAACCAAAACAAAAAATGAAAAATGTAAACAACTCTGTTGGTTTAGGGCTTATTCGTTTCAATTCTTCTACAAAAATAAATAAATTGAGCAATGTTTCAACAATGAAAGAGACAAACTTTCTCAGTGCCACTGATGTCACAGGAAATCCCTTTCAGGACCAGGTCCAGTTCAGGTCTGTAGCGGACCTTGTAGTCTACAAACTGCAGGCCTCCTGCTTCAGGCCACTTCTCTGAAGGCCGATGCTGAGTGACCCAGGGAGCCTGAAGAAGAAGAGGTGATGATCTCAATGTTCTTTCCCAAAAAACTGTCTAAGCACTCTTTCTGGTACGATAATGTCAACAGCGTGACAGACATGTTTGACATTATCCTTGAATAGATAGTTTTCAATGTGTCAATGCAGGAGCCACTATTCTGTCTGATGTAAGACCTTAATTAGGCCACTAGGTGTCACTTGTATGTTAGAAAATATATGTAAAAATCTTGAGCTGTTTTTTGACTGTTTCACTGCATCATGACTGACATGTGTGAGCTTGACTTGTACAAAAACTAGTTATTGGTAAGAAATAAAGTCTTGAAGTAACCAGATAAAGCCATCTGAATTCATTAGACTTTACTAAGACAAGATGGATTCATTGATCAAATAGTATATGTATCAACTTCACTCATTGAAAAACTCGAGTGCAGGCATACGGACTACAGATAAAGCCACTGAATTTAAAAACACCACGAGCTAAATTAGCTTACAAAAAATTCTTGTGAAGATTTTTGCACAGAAAAGTCAAACCTTTCAGCAAAAAATGCTAAATATTTTCAACCAACCTGACAGAATTAGATTTCAGCAAACAGAGAACAAATGTGAAGCTAATATAGGCAAACCGTAAAAAGGACAGCATACCTCATTCTCAAGCTCAGCATATTCACTCACTCGTTCTACGGCTACAATATTAGTCTCCAGCTGTGAGGTTATGTTGACCACAAAGCTGAGTGTTAGAGTTACCTGAAAACCACAACAAGACATGGAAATTCAATTAAGGTGTTTTGGGTTATTCATAATACTGTTACTCTTGTGCAATACATTTTGCTTTCTGATCGGGATCAAGTGACTCACATTGAGGGCATATGATATAGAGAGGCCAACGAGGCCGCTGTCAATGGAGTTTCTCGAAATGACAGCAAATATAGCAGCAAAAAACACCACAAGGTTTCCGAGAAACTGCAGGCGGACGGCCAGCCATCTGTTGAGCAAACAAACACTACCTAAAAAACATACACAAATGTATGCAAATATCCCTGTCTGAGCCTCATATTGGGAGAAAGTGAGAATACAATATTTGCTTACCACATTTTAATTGACTAATTATAGGCTTTGTTATGTTAAGAGGTAAAATGGGTGCGATATTTGAGATATCTCATGTCCAACTTGAGGTCTACACATAGAACTCTAATCAAGTCATAAGATGGGCAGACTTACAAGTACATGGGTATTTTTGGAACAGGTTCCACTGTGGGGAACCCAGAGAAATACTTGAAGTTGACACAAAAATGCAAACTTTGGGTGAGGCCAAGTTATATATTTGGAGATCCCATAGGAGCCAAAAGTGGCAACATTTCTGTAGGCCCCATTTGGCAACCCATACACAAGTTCCATGTTTTTGATTTATGGGATGAGTGGGTGTTTGTTTTGCTTATTGTTTCAGATAAAAGCCACCAAAGTCCATGATGTGCCCGAGCAAACATGCTTGCTGTGCTATTGTAGAATCAGATAGACATAAGAGTCACAGTTCGGTTATGTTTGCAGGTCCCCTTCAATGCTGACCTGTTTGACATGATCCTTGAATAGATAGTTTTCAAGTTTTCGTCGATGGTTACTTCATTGTGTTTCATAAATCGCTCCTGATGGTTGTAGGCTCTTATCACGGACAGACCTGACATGGTCTCGCCAAAGTGGGAATATATAGGAGAGCGAGACACTGACTCCAGGCGACGAAGCTGTCGTGAAGTTGGTATGTAAAATCGCTGGAAGTGAATGGAGGAAAAGGAAATGTAACAGATTAACACAGACACTCTTTAGTACAACCACAAAAGTTAAGTCACTTCGATCCAACTCAGAGTTTCAAAGTTGTGTTAAAATTAAAGTGACAGAAAATGCTGAAATTTGCATATTATAACTCACTTGGACAAAGAAATAAATCACAGCAAGAGGAATGATGACAATGATGAAGAGAGGAGTGGAAAGACAGAGGAAAACCATTGTCCCAAGTATGCCCAGCAGATGAATGATCCAGTGGCTGAACAAATGTGGAATAACTTCATCTATTGTGAATATGTCCTGCAAGAGGAGCAAAATAAAGTTGGTATTTCATAGTTTTTAAAGCAGAAATTTCTTAAGAAACAACACTTTAAAACTGTGAAATTCGGAAAGGACCTTATCTATTTATTTTTCCAAATAACATGTTTTTTTTTTAAAAACTCATACAAGCTAATAAAAACCTCACAACAGACAGGAAGAAATATGGACAAGAAGATTCAACCCCACCTTTGCGAAGCGGTTGAGGATTCTTCCAAGTGGTGTAGTGTCAAAGAAAACCATGGGGACTCGAAGGACATTGTTAAGCAGTCTTGCATGCAGAACATGAGACGCTTTGACTGCAGCATTGGTCAGGAGCAACGTGCCAAGGAAGACAAACAGACCTGAAATAAAAAATAAATAAAAAAAACAATACAAAGTTGTCTCTGGACAAATCCCTTTCATTTGCACATAACGATGGTTTCAGCTGTTAAAAATAAAAACAACAATGATCAAAACATTAAAAGGAATCAAAGCTTGATTTCATACTTAAAAACTTGCATGAGGGACATTCAGACCCTGATGGTGCTACTTGTGGTTGAGTAGCAGGGCTAAGAAGGGAAAGACAAAATGTTGCTGTTCCTTCTCCAGTTTCAGCCTGAAGCGCCTCCCTGAGGGTGAAAGCTGGTGATGCTTAGACAGGACACTGGCTCGCCTCCCAGTGTCTGGAAAACCTCTCCAATAATTTGTTATATACGAGTTCATGGTTGGCTCATGGATGGGAAGATGCCAAGATTTTTTCCTTCAAAACAATCCTAAACCCACTGGTACATTTGAGCTTAAGTGATAATAAATCAAACTTTTGATCACTGGAAAATAGAAAATTTTACATGATTTTTTTTTGTTAATCATAGAAAAACATTAAGCTTAATCCATGGCATCAAGGAAACCTTGATTACTGGGGAGGTTTAGCTTTCTGTGGTGCGAAATGCAGTTTAAACATATAAAAAAAAGCAGCCAGTAAAGCAGCATTAGAGCACCGCACACAATTTATTGTTAATGTAACTCTGCAAAACAATATTTTATGTGTTATATGACATAATTTGGAACAAAAAAGTATAAGTACTGTTTAATTACCCTGAGCCATTCCAAGAGCACCAAATACCCCCACCCTGGTGTCTCTCTTCTTGGGAGAGTATGTCTGGTTGTAATACTCCACTGCATCATTGGTCCAGTCACTCAGCCACAGGTTTTGTCCAATAAAGGCAACATTCTGCAGGACATAAATGAAGACGGCCCAACAGGCATATGTCCAGCCCATGGCTTGCACGTACTGGAGCCAAACAGAGAATTTAACCTGGATGTCAAACAGAAAACAAACACCAGGGAAATGCTTTTAAATTTTCTAGCTCTAAATCAAAGTGTTGTGAAAAAGCATGTTTCTTTTCTTTCTTTTTTTTATCAAAGTCCATTGAGACTTACAGAACGATTGGACCTTCTGTAAGTGTCTGGGCTGAGATAAGTTAGTTAAATATGACGTCTGAAGAGTTGCTGATTGCTGAGTGACTTTATCCAACTCTTGAGTTTATTGATTTCTGATGCCTCGTCTTCTCTTTCTCTCTTCTCTCACACCCACCATTTTCAAACAGTAGAAAACACCAAAGACATGTTTTCTTTGCGTAGCTTCTGAATCTAGGATTAAACACATGGCCTGGTTGTATGACCCATTGTCTTCCTCGCTTGGCTTGGATTTTTCCAGGAAGGCTCGCCCTTTCGAATTCTCCGATGGTGCCCTGATTATTCTCTCTTGCTCATTTTTATTACAGAATTCTATTAATAATACCACTAATAACAAATGATTCCTCATAATTATTGCATAAGCTAATAATTCAATACAAACATTGGACATTAGGGGGCTAATGTTTCAGACCTCAAATGCTAATCGAATATGTTCCCTCCAGAAAATCAGATGTGCGTTTAAAAATGTCAATAAATCAATAAACTGCAAAATAAGTCATTGGATTTTTCCTGAACCAGAGGTTGAATTAGTCAAAACAGCTGATAGGGAGATGTAGATGAAACTGGGGTTGCTCTTTTACAGACATTTGTATTGATTAGCAGACTCTATCTCCAGTGGAAACTCTTGTTAATTTCCAGGAAATGGGCAGGAACAGCTAACTGCAGGTTACCGATATAGAACAGTGGACAGTATCAGTAGATGAGTATACACTGGAAATGTGTTCTCTAAGACCTGTATGGATTTTACTAGAATGTGACTCAACGAGTCAATGATTTGAATATCTAGCTAGTAGCATGTCCTGGAACATGACATTTGAAGAAGGGTTTAGGAAATACATCCCGACGAGAGACAGACAATCTGGTAAGAAACATGGACTCATGCTGGGCCTTATGTATAGCACAGTATAGTAAATTTGATGAGCTTATGATCTGATACGCTAAAGGTCAAAGGTTATCGGTGGAAAGGCCCCATTCTGCCTACAAGTCAATAAGATTGGCATCACTAGGAGCTCAGGGAAGGTCCAGCACATGTAAGAGCAGGAATTGAAAATGACAAACACCCTGGGAGTACAACAGAATGAAGCTGATAAAAAATGTATACCTGTCCTGTTTCCATAGTCTCCTTCTCAATTAGCCTCTGACCTTTCTTTGCGTTTTCAGGGGATTTTAAATTGCTGTTTTTTCTTAATCTGAAACTACAGACAGTGCAGAGCAGAAGAGAGGAGAAATGGAAGAAATAAGTCACAAAGAACACCGGCTCAAATAATATAGCAAAGCTTTGAGCAGAAAATAAGTCTTTGTTTTTCTTTTTTGGAATTATTTTTTTTACACCATGTAATTCCAGAACAACTCTCAATATATAGAATGTGGGGAGATCACATTTTATATATTGTGCCTATAAAATACACATATATACACAATGTGAAATATATTATGAAATGCCTATAAAAATATTCACCTTCTTTGGATGGTTCAGCACTTTATGGCTTTTGTAAATAAAATAATGATGATAAATATGATATTTAGTACAAACAAAATAAACTACACTTTAATTTCAACATAGAAAATGATTGAAATATTTCACTGAAAAAAACAACAATTTAAATCAACTGATCAAATTCAACAGAAGTTGAGCTAACAAATGTGAGCAGCATCCCACAATGTGAAATGGAAATCGCCTGAGCAACGTTGATATGTGTCTCTGATTCATCAATATTCTTGCTACATGTATAACATGAAGACAAAGGAAGAGTCTGAACAAATCAGATAAAAAGATCACTGAAAATTAGAATTAGGAGATGGATGCAAAGAGATATGAGACAAAAAAATTGAGCTTTTTTGATAATCCTACTACATGCTATGTTTGGTAAACAGCAAAGACTGAGCTGTTCTGTAGAGAATAATTCATAATTTCCAGATGTGCCAGCCTGATGAAGCACACAGACTCAGTGTGTGGCTGGTGAAATACTGGAGGTGAATATTTTAGAAGGGATATACTTCATTACACTTTATTTATCTATATGTTTTTACTCTCAGAGTTTTTGATTGCAATGAAGTTTAACATGGAACCATCCCTCTGTTTAATATAAACTAAGCTAAATAAAAGTGTACATTCTGAACAGCCATTCTCAGCTTTTGTACAGTTGGATCAAACCTGCTTCTGTTTCCTCTCTGGCTCCGTCGGATGCTGTTTTCCCTCCTCAGCATGAGAAAAACGTCGTCTGCCAAAGAAACGTCCGACTGGTCATCCTCTGAGTCAGAGACGAAGTCTTCTTTATCCTGACATCCATCTAAAAGGATAGTGATAAAAATAAATCTTTCACCTAACATCTCTTATATTGAATGGGAATTTGCATGGTTACCTTCTGAACTTGTCTGATTACTTTGCTCTGTGCCGTATGTGTCTAAAAATTCTGAGAAAGCTCCTTTACTAGCACAGAGGCTCTGGTAGGATCCAACCTCAGAAACCCGACCATTCACCAAAACTACAACTTCATCTACACAAGGCAGGAAACTAACTCCATGAGTCACCAGGATACGAGTCTGCAGAGACACAAAATAGTAAAAAAAAAAAAAAAAAAAAAAAAAAAGAAAAAGCTCAGCATTATTAGGTCTTTATGGCAATATAGTCGAAGCCATTTAGATCCCAACTTTACGGAAATCCCGGCGAGGGTTTTTCAACCTATCCAACAAGATCTTGTCCATGCTTTTACCCAGCACATTAATTCTTCACATCACAAACCTTGTTTTTTAGAAGTCCATTGGGTCCAATAACTTTATCAAATAGATGCTTTCCCACATGAGAGTCAACAGCAGACAGGGGGTCATCTAGTAGAAAAATATCAGCCTGACTGTAAGCTGCTCTGGCCAAGCTGACGCGCTGCTTCTGACCTCCTGAGAGATTGATGCCCTATGAACACAGATCTAATGTATGACATGTACCAAAACATTTCATGCAAACAACCCTAACATTGTTTCAATTCTAAACTTTGAACCCTTAAACCTACCTTTTCCCCGATCTCAGTGAGATCTCCTGCAGACAGCAGCTTGAGGTCTGGGCCTAGAGCACACGCCTCCAGAATGTCTTTGAACCTCTGCTCTTCGTAGGGAGAGCCGAACAAGATGTTATCCCGCAGAGTGGCATTTTGGATCCAGGCTTGCTGTGGTACAAATGCAAGAGAACCCTGGGTGGAAATACAAAAGATCCAGTAACCATTCTCTTATTTTAAAAGCTATTCCAAATGAAATCTAAAGCTTTCACAGGTTTACTTTGTCTAATGAGTGTCAACTGTTTGTATTTAATGAGAATAAATGTGGTTTAGCTTTTTATGGACATGGCTGTTCATGAGACATGTGTATCATATGTTTTTATTCTTTTTTTTTTTATATATATATATAATAAGTACAACCACACATTGTTATATCCCTTGGCTATGTGGCCAGGCTCGTCAGTCTGCTATCTGAGCACAGCAATGACCAAAGACATTTTGGCACTACTCTTGTCCACTTAATTTCCACCTGCAGTTTTTAACATATTTTGAATTGCATCCCTCTTTTGAGTAGTTTTTGTCTGCTTGTGCCTTTCAGCAATAGACAATGGGTGTCCAGTCCTCTAGAGCCATCATCCTGTAACTCGGATGCATGCATACCTGCTCCAACATGCCTGAATCAAATTAGTGCCTCGTTACTAGGCCTCTACAGAGCTGAAACTAGTTTTTTTTTATTGCCACAATTTTTACCCTAAGTAACGTGTAAAAACACACAAAAACATATTACTTTAATGTTAATGAAGCCTTTGGTCCTGTGCATTTCTCCCAGGAGTGCCGACAAGAGAGAGGACTTCCCTGAGCCCACAGCTCCTACTACAGCTACCAGCCCGCCAGGCTTAATGTCTAGTGACACACTGGGAAACAAAGGCAGAAGTAAAGTGAAAAATACAGTAGCTTTAAAAGCCAATTTTGCGGCCACAGCAAAACTCAATACAACAGACATACCTTTTAAGTAAAGGTTCAGAGTCTTTTTCCCATGCAAAAGAACCATCACATATGCTGACAGCAGAGTCTTGGAAAAGAAAACACATTAAAACAAATCACCCAGTCAGATTGCTGGCCATAGGTGAGACCATTCTTTATTTCCATGCATAGTATGATAAAAAAAAAAAAAACAGGTGTTATTTTGCATGGTGAAAAGCGACCAGCCCCCAAGCTCCAAACACTGCATCCAGATTAGGCAGTTGCATTTATTTATTTTTATTGGGGCCTGCGGTAGCAATGTCTACTGAATGGAGTAAATCAATGTTGTTCAACACACTAGTGATAACACATAAAGCATTTTAACTTACACACTGAGGTTTGCATACTGAATGAAGTAAGTCACTTGCTAGGAACAATCGGTGTGCTACAGACATCATTTTAGCTTAGGTTAGCAATTTAGCTCATTTTAGCCTACACATTGCTGTTTGCATACTGCATGAAGTATGTTAGAGATCAACATGCTACTGACAACATTTTAGCTCACTTTGGCTTTTATAATAAGGTTTGCATCTTGAACGGAGTAAGCTATTGTTAGTCAATAGTAATTTTCCACATTTTAATAGAAGGAGTTAAAGGGTTCTGCATAGTGGAGCTGAACTATGCAAAGTCAGTTCTCATTGTCTCAGATGCGTGATGAAAATTGCGTTGTTTTGTTTTCAGCTTCATGTCTTCCATTCCTTCTTGTTACGAGTCCCCTGATAAACTTTTTGCCATGTAAATTTTTTTGCGTGATTGGTCTGAATTTCATGGGTGTGCTCATTCAGAAAACAGCGCTACTCAACTTCAATAAGCCACTTTTCCGACTATCTGTCAGAATACCAGTTTTTCCATCAAAGAGTATATTTTGAGGGGCAAATTTTATGTAGAAGCTAAACCTAACAAACTGAAATGACACTCAGATGTGGGCTGTCAGAAGCCAGATAAGTCTATCTTGATAAACCACTTATGTAGATGTCCAACAGATACTGATCAGCGCAAGATACAGCATATTTAGGAATCTCAGTTCCCACTGGATGGAGAGATGGGTAAGTGTCACCCACTCAGAACACAGAGAGTTAGTTTGGATAACAAAACAAATAAATGGTTAACTTACCAAAACTAGAGTCATGACACACAATGTCGCTCTCAAGATCATCTCCTCCCAGAAACTTCTCCAGTCTCTTCTTAGACACCGCTGTCTGACATGTGAAATCAACAGGTAATAATAGTTTTCATTACAGCTCTGACCTGAGTCCAAGCTGCAGTTAAAACAGTATTTACCTGCACAATGGAAGCTATGAGTGTAGGAAGCATGCCTAGCGGCTGTCGTAGAATGTTAAATAGAGAGATTGAAGTGAAGGCTTTCTCAGCAGTCAATATGTTGTCTGAGCTCACACCAACAAACACAGCAAATGTGGCCAAAGAGACCTGCAAAAAACCACAGGCCATGTTAGCATCAAGGACCTTTATGGGCTTCTACTAATTTAGCAAACTTTTAATATGACTCACAAGAGTGGGGGCACAGTTGGAGATAAAGGTGGAGAAAGATGTGAGATAGGCAAACTTCCTCATCACCTTCAGTTCTTCTCCTCTGATATCTTCAACTTGAGTCTGGAAGGACGGCTCCCATGCAAACAGCTTCAGAGTCTGGTAAAAAATGAAGGGCAAAGTCAGAAACACGGGTGTTGAAGTGGACCCACTTATATTTTCCTGCAATATCTAAATATGTCAGAAAGAATTTAAGTATATGATCATTATCAGAAGAGGGGATTACCTTGATTCCGTTCAGGATTTCATTCATTATTTTTAGTCTCTTGTCTTTAGACTTCATGTTTTCTCTCTGAAAACAGATGTAATGCATTTCATTATTAATCGCATGTAGCAAATGTCAAAAATAGAAAAAACTCTAATACCCTAAATAAAGCTGCAATCAAAATAAGTTGTTGAAAGATTATCAACAATAAACACCTAAGAATCAGACCTGAGAAAGATCATGAACAAGGTGGACTCCTGCAAATACAAGGCAAAGATCAAAAGATCAAAAAAAGTCTAGCCTTTCCAGACTGACATTAATCAATTAGATTGCTACTTATCCATACTTACATTTTCAAAGATTGGAGCAATATGTTATGCATTTGACACATGCTTCATTTTTAGTGACTGATTCTGTTTGTGCTAAAGAGAAGGAATCCACCATCTTGTTTTAAAATTTTGAATACAATTGTATCTATATCTAATTATTTTTTCAATCTCATAACACAATTTTAACCAAAAAAATAATAATCATGCAACTGTTATCGCACAAGTCACATTTGAAAGGTGCATGAAGAACTTATTTATAATTCCAGTGACCTGAATTTTTTCGGCCTGGTTGGCTAACAGTCCGTTGACCGGGACCAATAACAGCATTACTGCAACCCCAGCTAGTGTTGAAGCTCCCAACTCCTTCCACAGGAAAACGACGGACACCATGATCTGCAGAGGGCAGGACCACAGCAGGTGGATGAAGTTGGTCACGTCGTTGAAGCGCTGGGCGTCTGCTGACATGAGGTTCACAGTTTCTCCGACTGTTGACTCTTTGCGGTTGTCGTTAGACATCACCAACGCCTTTGGAAGAAGATAGAGAAGAAAGAAAGAGGGGAACAAAAAAACAATGTTCAAAGCTGAATAAGATAAAAGACTATAGCTGCAGTTGGAAGTCGTATATCTGTCTGTAGACAAAAGGGAAGAATTTAAAGCCAATAGTTTCATAGTTACGAAATACAGTAAATTGCATCAATGAAGAAAATGAAAAATCTTGTCTGTTTTGAGTCTTTCAAATAAATGACAAAATTGTTTACTAAATCAAATGTTGGAGTTTCAGCTTAATTAAATTGCATAAAGGAGTTGTTGTGATGCCTTCTCTGCCATTACCTTCTTGTACACGGCAGCCATGAGGGCAGCTCGAACCTTGTTCCCCAGAACGAAGCATCGCCGCAAATACTGCTGCAAGAACAATGATTGTAAAAGAGCCGCCACCAGCAGCAGCACGGCATAAAAATACCCTTCCCATGTATAGCTGGATTTGTCCTGAGTGAAGGAGATCATCAACCTGAGCAAGAGAATAAAACATTAACCAACATATATATTATAATCATGTCACACTCATAATGTTCTAGGTAATCCTAAGCCTAGGAGTGTTTTCCTGTCTTACAATTTAGTTTCTGTTTACTTTCGTCTCAAGCTGTCCTTGTGTTATCAGTGGATGTCTCAACTAATCAATTAGGAGTAAACAGTTAAACTATGAAGGTTTAGACATTGACAAGGTTAGACTGGATCAAATTTTAAGTCAAATTTCTGAACGTATTGAAATTGAAAACCTGTTTGTATGGGGATTTAAATAGATTAAGCGAAAGATAATAAAGCTGGTAAGTCAAACTAGATGCTACAGATTAAATATTTTTTTAACTTTTGTTAGCAGAGCAGTTTAGCTACCTATGAACTGTCATTTATTCCTGCAAATCTAACTTACTTCAGGAGTTGAGGACTGACAAAAGCCAGAAGATCCTGCAGAAGCTTGAAGAAGGCAGATTCAATCAGGAGCCATTTGAATGACTTGCAGATGGTGGTAATCAGCCATGAATTTAGATAATTTGTGTCCTCCTTCTTTTTCTTCTTTTTATTTCCATCGTCTTTCTTTCCTTTTTCCTCCTGATGTAAAATATGTAAGCACATTCTTTAGGAACACAACAGCATAGGAGGACCACCTGGAACAGAATCGGTGTTGTTGAAAATACAATTATTATTGGGGATTCAAAACCTGGACAGGTTGTTTGGTGTATTTAAAGGTTCTCACCATCATCAGC
>CAEGAF010166483.1:0-67213 GCA_903067075.1 Micropoecilia bifurca | reverse complement strand
ATTGTTTTTATGTCGTATTAACTTCTCGTGTTGATGCATTTTGACCTGCTTCTATTTTCCGCCGCAACACGCAAACGTCCTCATTGACTCAGTGCGTTATAGTTACACACCGCTTAGCATTTGTTGCTGCACGTTTGCACCGAGTGAAGGAAAGAGGAGACCAGCTGGACAGACAGGCTGGGAAATGAGATGCAGTTGATCGGTACCGGTAACAGAGCCAATGATCGGCCGATCCCGATCATCACCGATTTCACTTCACGAAAATCGGCCGATTATGATCGGTGACCGATCGATCGGCGCACCTCTACTCTTAACACACCACACACTGAAAGTCATGTCTCATAAGATTACCTCAAACAGCATCCGGTTAATTGGTGGGCCCTTAAGATTGTTGCATAACTCAGCTTAAAAATCTTGCCATGTTAACAAACACATCTCATTAAACTAACAACATCAAGTGGACGTACTAAAGAAGCACCCACTGCTATAGTAGAGTGACACACAAAATACAAACAATTTGGAAATATTGTGAGGATCCCATAACTGCTGAACCGCTAGCTGCTGATAACGCTAACAAGCTAATGTCAACTATTGTCCATTTTATGAAGATCAAATCTGGAATTAGTGAGCAACAAGGAAATGTTGTGCTGCGCGGCAGCAATCAAAGACAGTCGAGGCATAATCCACATGTCAACACAATTTTCACACTTAATAAAAATCAAACATATCAACAAGGAATAAAAGCGCTAAATATTCTGAAATGTGCCAAGCAACGATTAAGAGCTTTAATTCCACTTAGGACAAAATAATGTTTGTACAGATTGTTCCCTATAGTTGGCAACTTGCACCTTAAACAAAAGTGAAGGAGAACAAATTCCTGTAAAAGTTGATGTTTTAGGTTTTTCTTTTTTAAAGGCAGTTTATAAATGATAAACTCTTCTAGCCCAGATTCACTATTGAGGTTAATTTCTGCCCTCCAACCAACTCAAAATGAAGCATTTATATTTTGAGTGCCAGCTGTACAAAACTCATGTCCACGGGGAGAAAAAATATTTCGCTATACGACCATACTGAATTGCTTTCATTGTATAGGAGGAAGATAAGGGAGGCCAAAACAAATGAGTGTTTTCTGCATTTTGAGAAATGCAGTGTTGCAAGCGGAGGAAGAAAATTGGAACTATGAAAAGAAATAAAGTAAAAGGGTATAAGAGGGACAAATGTCCTTTCTTTGATTTCCAATGTCTGTTCGAGGAGAAAATGTGAGCATGGAAAAAAAAATGTGTAGGTCAATTTGTGATTAGAACAAGAGAACAAAAACAAATTGAGATCTCTTTAGAGTAACGAAAACATCATGAAGGAAACCCTGTATATAAAAGTAGACCTAAGGGATTGCAAGGCTTAATCTTTACGATACATTCATAATCTTTTTCGTATTAACTTCCACAATTGCTCAGGGCTATATTGGAAAGTGGTGCATGCAATTTGCTGAGACGTGAAATAACTAATTGTCCAAAAATAGACAGGATTCTCAAAAGTTTCGGAAAACTTAAAGCTGACTAGCTTTTTATTTTTTTGGTAAGGAATAACATCAGTCACTGTCAGCTCTGAACAGAAGTGTATCGACAGGGATCTTCATCTAGCAACCTGCAAAGCTGAGCAATAAGTCTCCGCACATCATCATCCGCTCGGCTCACGTCTTGAGAGCACAATTTGTTTTACGGAGCGCCAGGGACCGGAGCAAACATGCGTGGACGGTATTACCTCCCAGTTTCATCCTCTACAAAGTCCTCATAATAAGCACATCTCAGCCCCGCTGACTTATGTAACGTGGCGTGTTATTGTGAGTCTACTGTACATGTGGCTCAACGGCAACACCATCATCAACATGCCCTTCTGGTGGCGTCCCTCTCTGCCCGTGTGTCTGCGTAAGGGGGAGGGGGGGTAGGGGTGCAGGTTGCTCCCAACAAGCTTTACATGAACGAAAGAGCAGCTCCTCCTCGCCGCAGTAGAAACGAGACGGCTCGGTGCAGCTGGGCAGATTTCACAGCAGCAGCTCCCAGATTACTTGAGGAGCTGACGGGACGGTCAAACACACACACACACACACACACACACACAGACACACACACACACACACAGAAAGCCTGTGACCCCTGCTGTCCGCACAGGGGACTGCAAATAACTGCTCATCACGAAAGCAGAAGCATGTCCCTCTGAATTGGAGAAGCAAGGGTTGCATTTTTCAGGGCGTATTTACATTGATTTCATGCTAGCATGGTGAAGTCGAAGTAAACAAGATGTAGAACATTGGTCACACGCAACACACTCCCGCCTGTTTATTATACACTAATTAGGAAAATATGGCATTTTTTTTTTTTTGGGGGGGAGGAGGGGGGTGTGCCCTGTCCTTCTCTGCTAATGGCGCTTTGTTGGTAACTACACTTTCCATTGTACGGTGCAAAGCTTTCCGAAGCAGAATAGATGTAATCAGACACAAGGGATGAAGAGGGAGGTGGTGCGTGTGGGCGGAGGGGGGTCGGGACGATACTCCGCATCACAAAAAGGTTCTTCCCGTCTTAGGGATTCTCAGCACGGACAACAGATATTACCTTTCACATCTGCTGTCATTCAAGTTCATTTTTAGCTCCAGGTATACAGGAGGAAATACAGTGGCTTACCCGAGTCACTTTGAAGACAGAGGCATTTGATTAATTTCTATTCCAAGCAGCCAGAATTTACTTTAATTTATTCCTTCATCCCTCATCTGTAAAAAGTGTAACTCTTAACATAAAGTCAGCGGGAATTCATCTGAGCCTGTCTGAGGGATATCCTCATCGTGTGCTTTAAGGACAATTATTCTGCTTGCTATGGGTAACTGAATGTGATACTTAGGTAAAAGAGCAGTGCAGTAGGATTGCGTTGTGTGCTTTCAGGAAGATAAGTTGATGAATTTTACCAAAACAAGTTAGGGATGCAACACATCGATTCATGAGTTAACCTAAAGTGGATTGATCTTATCGATAGATCGATAGATAAGCTGCTACTTTTAAAAAAAAAACAGCCCTTAGTTTTCTCTTGTATGAAGAGGATCAACCGTCTTTCCATAACATAAAGGGCAGCATTTTAATACTATGCTGGATTTTAAAAAAAAAAAGTAAAAATACAAATAAATTTAAAAAAGCATTGTGAAACTTAAGGAGATGGTTGAGTGTCTATGTTTCAACCACATAAATGGTCTTTTATATCCCACATTGAACTCTGCTAGGACTGTAGCTTGGACCCTTTCTCTTTACTCTTCTGGTATGGTCCTGCCATCTTTATTTCAGTATCAACTGGCTCCAAGGATGACTACTGCAAGAAGGTCAAAGCGGATGTTATTAGTTAATTGATTAATCTAATAAATTATTAATCAACAATCATAAGTCAATTAACTGTTTGCACCCCTAACCAAAAAGTAGTTTTTTTTCCTGCTTTACAATCATCTTAACTTGGTCTTAGTGAGAATCGGGGGCGCAGCTCGCCATGACATCACAAGGCAACATAAACATTTCACCAAGTTGTAACAGAATTATTTCACCTATTCTGTTCTTTCAGTGAAATGATTGTAGAGCATTACAACATGGTGTCTTGGGAGAGATGTTCTAACCAGAACTTCTTCTTTTCTGTTTTTTTTTAATAGGTTGTGCTTAAAAAGTGTCTTTCTGTCACAGATCTATATAAGTGTTGGATCCTGGGCCCCCGGGGGCCTCATTGCACCAGCACTTCAACTCTCAGTCCTAGCATAGAAGCAGATCCCTCTTCACTTTGATTCACTTCCTTATCCAGAAACCCCATTCAGTCCCCTCTGAGTGATCTTCTGCTCTCCTTCCTGTTTCTCCTACCTTTCTCCTCTGGCTCCTGCGCTTCCTAATCCTCTTTCTCGCTCTGGCCTGATTAATAATGAATGAAGCGGATCATCTATCGATCCCATCCTCTGTTAGCACAGCAGAAGATATCAAACCTGTCAGGGGATCTTAATATAGCTCTGCCATGTGAGGGCAATGATGGCATTTGTTGGGTTAAGGGTATTTTCTTTTTTTAATCTTTTCCCTTCAGTGAGAGGAAAGAAATAACGGGAGAGCGGACCTAAAGAAAAGGGATGCTTCCTTTTAGAAGGAGAAAGGGAAGATCTGTGATAGGTGTGAAACTGGCATCTCGCTCTCCTTCCGGCTCTTTATTAAAGCTTGTCTGTAGCAAGCTGCGAGCCTCCAGGCCTCCCGTGTTGTCCCGACTCTCCGAGAAATTCTGTACTCAGCCATTTCTGCCCTGCTGCTCTTACTTAATCAATCCAGCAGATTGGCTTTGCTCCCTGACAGAGGAAGGACCCTGTCGAGACCCTGATGGAGGCTAAGAGAGATGTATGTCTGTCTCCGTTGGTTAATATCACCGGTCAACATTATGCAGGGTTCAGTAGCCGTTATGTTGAGGACAAGAAAGGGAGTGGTGGGGGTGGGGGGGGGGCACGGCTGCTGGTACGTGATCAGTTACTGTGACTGGACTGGATTTGGTCCAAGTTCTGCTAACTTGATTTTATTCTGCCTCTTTACATTTGACCAGAGAGGCAAAAAAAAAACTGACAGAACCCAACAGGCTTTTCTATTAATTCTCTTTTGGGTGTCTGGAAAATGATGGATTTCAGCTGCGTGAAGTTGGACTGTGCATCGAGGTGGTGCAATCTGAAGACGTGCTGGGTATTCTAAGGCGGTCATGAGCAGCGACGGTTTCCAAAATGGAAAATGTCTCTTGCCCAACAGCAGCTCCTTTCCACCGCATCTATGCTCCCCCCACAATGGATTAGATATATGGTGAATGGAGTAAAATTTGTTTCTGAATACTGAACGGAAATGCAGCGGCCCGCAGTCATTTTAATTTAAACCAAAGTCCGAAATCACAAGCCACCAGGCTGTGTTTTAAACCAACCGGCCAAGTGTTTTAATTTCAGTCATTTACATCAACATTTACTGTTCTGGCATCTGTCCAAAGCTGCTTAAAAAGGGACAATCTAAGCCAAGACCAATCTAGTATTCAGCCCAGGATATGATTCATGGATCATCTTAATCAGCTAATTGAATTGGCAACAACTTTTTATAACCAAATGATTATGTCAAAATATGTAAATCACTATTGTAAGGAAACGTACTTCCAGCTTCAACTGTTTGCTTCGTTTTCTTTTTCGTGAGTCATTGAAAGCATGTTGATATGATGAAAACTTTACAAGTATCGGGAAGGATTATTAATTTCAACCGTATTCATTAATATTTTCTACTTTGTGCCTCATGTGTATTCTGTCCAAGGCACAAAGTTCAGATTAATCAGGGTTTTTTTTTTACCTGATTAAAAATTGCACTGAAGAAAATTTGCGATGCACAATGTACCTACAGCTTATTCAGTAGAATGATTAACTACATTAATCCAAATATATATAAATAAAACTCCTAAATTTGCAGATATGTGAAGCTATCTTTATATTTAGCGAGGTTCATGTTGGTAACAAGGCGCTCAGAACCGGGCCCTCCAACTCCAGCCACTTTTAGTCCACTTTAATAGACCTGTGGTTCGTTTGCCTAGAAACTCTGGTTTGTTTGAAAAGATGTGAAGGTGTAGCCAATCTCTGATGTGGACCAAAACAGAGAATGCTGGTCCGCCTTAAAATGGCACATAAACATTAGAGGCAGCCTAAAATACCTTACCAATAGCATGTATGGAAAACCAAACCTGCCATGATTCAATAAATCAAGAAATGCCCGAAAGAATATATACATGTGGGCATTTTATATAAAACGTCAAATGCATATGTCAAAAAAGTATAATCTATCTCTATTTTAATAAACAACTACTTTAACTTATCTGGATTTTTATCAATAGTTAGCTTCAGCCTCAGGGAGTCTTTAAAAACAAAAAGCTCTTTAACCTTGACACAGCTGAAGCTGTAGCAAAAAAACAAAACAAAAAATCCCTACTTTAGATTTGTATGCAGTGTGTTAGTCACAAAGACACCAATTGCTTCCATTTCTTTAATTAAATCCACAACCCATCCCAAAAAATGGTTTGTAGACTTACATAATTTGGCAAACACAAA
Organism: Micropoecilia bifurca; assembly: GCA_903067075.1. NCBI lineage: Eukaryota > Metazoa > Chordata > Actinopteri > Cyprinodontiformes > Poeciliidae > Micropoecilia > Micropoecilia bifurca. The sequence goes on along the minus strand of CAEGAF010166483.1, from coordinate 61,095 downwards.
ACAGCATTCTATCACCAACAGGATGTTTCCAAAGAACCATTAGCTGAAAACTTGGCGCACAGTAAACGATCATCTCTCAGATTCTGCATCAGCTTTCTGCTGGGCTTCAGTCTACTTATAAAGACATAACTATCAGACCAGATTTAACTGTTGTAGATTGTTTTTCTAAAGCTCCATATTTTACATTTGTCTGTTTCCGCTTTTCCTGCTTCTTAAACGCACACACTGTTTAAATAAGTGAACAGAAATGAGAGTAGGATTGGGTAAGGAAGCAAAGTTTATGGGGTTTGTTTGAGAAGAATAGCGAACAATTTTCTTCACAAAGATCCACTCTATTGTAATATGTGCAGTTGAAACGAGGCCAAAGTGAAAACAGAACCTCAAAATGAACTTAATGACTACGTTTTATTGATAAAATGGAAAAACTAACCTGACCAAGACATACAGATCAGGTAGAAAAGTTTCATTTGGGTATTTTTCTGCTGTGTGCGAGAAGTGTGTATGATTTTTAAATTTAGCTTGAGAAGGTAAACTAAGGGAAGATGAATAATTAACACTAAACAGCCGAACTAAGACTCAAAGAAACTACAAAGCAGGTTGAAAAGAACAATGCTACTGTTCAAGGACTCAATGCTAGTGCACAAAGAACAGAATGCTATTCAAAGAAAACATCCAGATTTCTTATGACCTCTCCACACGATTTTCCTTCCTTCTGCTTTCGTTTAGGAACACTTCACTCCCGAGTGTAAGTTCAAGGAGAGCGTGTTTGAGAACTACTACGTTACGTACTCGTCCATGCTCTACCGCCAGACCCAGTCCGGACGCTCCTGGTACATCGGCATTAACAGGGACGGCCACATCATGAAGGGCAACCGGGTGAAGAAGACCAAGGGGGCCGCACATTTCTTACCGAAAGTCATAGAAGGTTTGTGTCTTGGATGGTTTTTTTTGGTTTTGGTTGCAAGTATGCGTTTTTAACACACATCGCTATTTCTTACAGTCGCAATGTATAAGGAGCCGTCGCTGCACGAGCTCGCCGGCGAACCGGTGAGTCCTCCTCGGAAGACAGCGAAGACGTCAGACTCGCCGACGCTCAAGAATGGACGGAAAGAGTCTCCCCAGGCGGACGCCTCATAGCACAGGAGATCGAGGGTGGGACAAAAGGGCAGAAGTGACACTGGAAAATCAGTTGCCCATAATGCACTGAGCGTGGCTGAAGAAGAAACAGCATCTGCCGGCCACCGTGACCCAGAATTGCGCTTCCAGATGCTGAGAGTAAAAGAGCCAGCAGAGGTCTGAGAGAGACGAGTCCCCACCCTCACCTGAAGCCACAGAAAGAAAGCCCCGGGTTTGTAACAACCCACCCAACTTCCTCATATACGTCTCTCTCTCTCTTTCACTATGTCTCCTGTGACGTCATAATTCACATGTATCTTTATTTTCCTGCCAGACTCAAGCTTCTTTTTCTATTCGCTCTGTTGTGCTCAGTGTTCAACCCTAACAAATTTCCCTCCTGACTCAGCGTCATAATCCTAACCCATGGGGAGCTCCTTTTGAGCCTCAAAGTTGGTGACAGCGTGGTTCTGCCTCACCCGAGCTCTCCACCCACCATCTGCCCACCAGCTAAAGTAATAACCAGGGTCCTCTAAAGCTTAAATCGAGATGAAACGGATCAGAGGGGAAAGCAATCAGCAGGAAGCCTGAGTCAGGTCATACCAGCACGCCAACGTGAGCAAAGCAAGTTTATCACATCGAAAACTAAAACCTGTTGGCAAAGGGTTTTTTTTGTTGTTGTTGTTGTTTATCTTATAAAAGTTCAAACTGATGATGACTTCAACCGGTAAAATGTAAGAAAGATGATAAAATTGTTGTATACTCGAGTTAATACAAAAAAAGGTGCTATAATAATCCCAGTCAGATAGAACAAAATAAATACGATCCAAACAAAGTAAAGTAAAAACTAAAAACATGACAAAAATCTAAACAATTTGATTAATATTTTTCAAGGAAATTATATAAAACCTTAAATTCAGAGAAATAATAAAAGAGGAAAACGCCGTCCTTCCTGTGATCGCTACCACACCATCGCTAATTACCCCGTTCGCTCATCAAAGACAACAAATGAGCAACCGTCCGGGACGCAAAGTTAAACCCGGGGCGGATCTGAGTTCAGACGCATGGAAAAAGGTGCAGTAATGTATACTTCAGTCAGCATCTGCTGTCAGCATAAAACCAGGTTTGAAGCCCAACATCAAAGCCACGCAGCCTATGAGCCGGAGCACTTGTTATTCTGAGGACGTCTGGCAGCTTATCCACTCACTCCCTTTATCAAATCACCTTGGAAGAATTGCCCTAAAAAAAAAGGAAAGGGGGAAAAGAAAAAAAATGGAGTTGTCTGAGTGAATGTCCTGGTGTGACAGTGTTTTAACCCCAGCCAGTGGATTGTGTGTAGATGGACAGTAAGAGTGAATGAGAGCTTGAGCAGGGGGATAGATGGAGGAAATGTGGGGTAGCATCCTCTGTGTCCTTCACACTAAGCTCAGCATTGTGTCTTCGATACGTCGGCTCCTGTGAGTAAGTGATACTTCATGTGTCTTGTGAACCATTCACAGTGACTCTCGTCCGACGCACGATTTAAAATAGCATTGTTTCAGGGCCGCCTTGGCGCATCAGACTGAGAATGTATTTCATTCACTTGAGTAACTTTTCTTATAATTTTTTGGGGAGAGGGGTTAAATAGAAGCTTTAGGCTATAAAAGCAGTCATCAGCATATGCGTTTATTCACGCAAAACCTTCTTTTGCAAGGAAAATTGGCAATTGGAAAGTGCAGAGAAAACAAACACGAAAAAGATGCTCATTATGTGTCTAAGGTGGTAAATTAATGTGAGGAAGGGTTACGGAATGTGACATAGGAGGCTTATGAATGTGGACTACACAGGGTGAAAGCAAGTCTGGAAAAAAAAGGGGAAACTGCAAAATATGTATTGGCGGTTCGTTGGGAAGCCTGAAGGATTAGCAGGTGCATTCGTGGGGAATGTCGATAAGGAAGTTATGCTGCAGAGGAAGCAGGAGAGGTTCGACTTGCAGCACGTAGATATGACAATGAACGTGAGACAAGACAAAGAGGCACTGCTTTCAGTTTATGACACGGAGTGGAGTTGGAGAGAATTAGTTGAAGGGCTTCACTCAACCCTCCCCCTTTGCGAAGTCTTTGCATTTTTGGGAGTGTTTGCAAGAAAACAGTCCCTCGCTTAGCACTGGGATATTTTAACCATGTGGTAAATACAGCGGCACAGAGCTTCCAATCTCTATTTTTGAACACAACTCCCTCTCCCTCTGGGGAATTTAGCATACTCAAACTGAGTTCTAGCTGTGCATCACCAACCACTGTATAATATCAAAGTGTTCGCACAGCGGTTAGCTCACGGTTGTATATTTCTAAGATGCCCACAAGCTGGAGATATGAAAGTATTTGGAGGCACAAAGCAGCAACATCAAAAGATTCTTTCAGAGTCAAAATTTTACTCTCCGTGCATACAGAGTCACTACAACGATAAATATGATAATTACATACAAGGAGTACGGGGTTGTTTACAATTTGCTTTGCTTGATAAGGTGCAGTTAGCATCCAGATAATTCTTTTCTGTTCTTTTTACATTAACTCTTTGAGTTATTATAGATGATTAAATTAATTTTATTGCAGTCAAGTTATATGTTTTCTTCCATATAACTTTATATGACTTTCAGACTCACAGCAAAGATGTGGAAGTGCATGAGTGCCGGTCATTTCACTTCTTTGCCACCTTTGCAGTTTACAAGGGGTTTTTTGTGTGTACTGCCAGTTACCTGTAAAGAAATATGGTCATAGGACTCCCAATACTCTGCCACAGGGAGCTCACTTTGATTCAGTTTCATTTGATTAGGGCGTATAATATTTTAAGTCGACTGGTCAAAATGGAAATTAGAGGTGTGTAATATCCGTAATTTAACGTTTTCAGCTCATTGTCTTGTGCTTGAAAGTTGATAATTTTATATATTTTTAAATATTTTTTAATGAAGCAGTTTTCTTGCTTGTAGAAAGTGGAAAAAGGGGAGGTAGGAAAAGGGGCCTTAAAATTCTCAAAAGAGTGAATTGACTCAAGGTAATAAAAAAAACAACTTAAATATGGTTGTAATTTCTCTTTAGAAGGGAACAATTGTCAGTTGTATTAGGAATAAAAAGCTTACAGCCACTACAAAACCACACTCTGTAACATTCGCATGATGACAGGTGTGATGACGGCCAACTTGTAATTATGAAAAACTGGAGAAATTTACTCATTTACTCATTTTCTTCCCAGTAATTGGCTAAGTGTGGCCAGTCATATTGGATTTTGGTGGCAAAGTTGATAATGACATAAAGAATTATTTTAAATCCAAATTACAAGAAAGGTTGAAATTTGTTTTCATGACTTAGGAATTTAGAATACTATGTGAAGTATTTGCTTCGTGGTTACTTAAATATCTGCCTCACCACCAAACTTGTTTGACATATACGGAAGAAGATTAGGGGACTGAAAAAATATTTTCTCAGGTGCCTGATTAAACTCAGAATTACGAGATTAAAATCAATATATATCCCTTTTCATAGCCCTACTCGGCTTCCGTAGATATACATACTGCCTTCTAACAATTTTAATGACTCCACAGAGTATACAATACAAAACTTCTATTTAAAACGTATTGCCTAACATGAAAGAATTCACATGCGCTAAGAAAATTATGCGTTTGGATATTTTTAACACTTATGATTTGTCACACTGAGGACAAAAGACACAAAACCTTCAATGTCGGTGGTGTGAAATCACACAGTTTCTTCTTCTTTTCTTGAATTGGGACACTATCACCACCTGTTGGGAAGAAATGAAACTAAAGTTAGTTGAATGCAGCAGCTGATCCTAAAAAACAAGGCAAACAGGTACGTGAACACGCCATTAAGGCCGTGGCGGCTTGAACGTGCAATTTCTGGGATGCATGCCAAACCCTAAAGAACAATGAGTCCTAAACTGTGCAAGAGCGAAGAAGGCAGCAGTAAGTTGTTTGTCGGTGATTTTGTAAGTAGACAGACGGCAAGAAAGAATGTCAGGAAGACAAAAAGAAACTGAAAGTCAGATAGAGAGTTTAGGAGGGAAAAAGGTTGGACTTTTTAGATGGGATGGTATTGTAGGTGAGAAGAAGAAAAAAAAACAGCTGGAGTATTGAGATGATATTTTTGGTTTGACGAGATCTGACAGCGAAAGTACATTAACTGGACAAAAACAAACAGTGAGGTGTTAACAAGGAAAACAAAAACACTTTAGTTCGTATGCCCACACATGAGCTTTTCATCTCCTGAACAGCAGCATCTACACCCCATTAACTCTCTCTTCCACATTATGTTGCCTGTGTAGGCGTATACTTACAGCTTCTTTATAAAGCTCTGTGTGGTTGTGTGGTTGCGTGTTTGCGTGCGTCAATGAGTAATGGGAGGACGAAACAAAAAGAAAGGGGGCACAAGAGTGAGGCAGTCATCAACAGATTGAATAAAGCAAGAAATGAATAAACTCCAACTCAAAAAGCAGCAAAACATTTAATCAAAAGTGAGTTTCTTTATCTATTACAAATTAAAAAAAAAAAAAAACAGATGGTGGGAAATTTTTTAAAGATTTCAAAATAGGAGCATGTTGCACCTTAAAAGAAATGGGAATTACTTAAGCTATCTGAGGTTCAACTCATCATCTCGACAGGGTTCTGAAAACATTTTGACTTCATCACCGTACGACGGGACTAATGGGCAATAATGAACGCCACATGGCGTCGATTCATCAGAAGTGTTTGAGAACCCAAAGCTGTATTGCACTGAACAACCAGGGAACCTTTTTAAAAGACAGTCAGGTCTTTGATTCGAAGTCCATCAAAAACAATCAACCCAACGTTCCGATCACACAACAACTTTGCGCCAGAATACCAGTAGTGCACCTACTAAAACCCGTGTGAGCTATGCATGTTTTTGATTTCAAGTACTGAAAAAAAAGACTGTTAATGTTCTCAAGGATCTTTTGGGTGAGTCGCTCAAAGCTCATGAGAAACCATTATGCCCGGCTGTACCGCGGGCACTTGTGATTAAAAAAGCAGCTCATCTCTGTGGACACATGGTCCAATAGTCACTTTCATTAGACTTTTGCAAGAACTTCTGTCACAACGCAGTTCAGTTACAGTATGTGTGACTACAGCTCCCTCTAATGGCCTAATTATGAAAGGACGGGTTCATTTCTGTTGCACTGAGAAATATCTGTCATCAAAATTACACACAAACGGAGCAAGTTTGACAGCGTAACATCAAAAAGTCATGTTGATTTTAAATCTGTCCAATAAAGCCACTTGATTTCATCCTAAAGTGTCACTAATGCTACAAGCAGCAGTTATTTACTGAAATTTAGGAGAAAACTTCATGAAAGAAAGAAGTGAAAGGTAATAAAATGCCCAGCAACATGGCAGCACTGTATGGTGACAAAAATACTTAGAGGGCAGATTAAGCCAATTAAAGGACCTGGATGTCAAAGAAATAATCAGTCCTGACACATTGTTCCAAGTAATTGGGAATTTTAAATATTCAAAGTCGTAGATGAGACTTTGCTGCAGGTTTGCTTCTGTTTATTCTTGTAAGTGTACTTAGAAATTTTCAAAATGTGTGGAATCTCAGTTTGAGATAAAAAAAAAAGTGTGCTTCTGGGCATCTATCCTAATGTGTAAAATGAATGGACGGCTGCTTGTTCTGTCAATAATACAGTGTTTGTATATCTGGTGTGCTTTTTCTCTGTCTTTTTTTTATTCTCTGAAATGAGCTTATCCGTGTTGTCATTTCTGTTAAAAGGTTTTTTGTTTGTTTGTTTGTTTGTTTGTTTGCCTCTGGTAATGCAAATCTCTCAGCGGAAGGCAGGAAAGCTGCTCCTGTTCGGTGCGTTTCTATCATTTATAAACGTGTTTAATGTGTTCGGTCAGCACTGTTGTATCCACAATTGTATGAAATCCTGAGCGAAGACGAATCCAAAGCGAATTCGGCCACGTGGGTAAGCTGTGTGTTAAATGAGTGATGCGTTGTTGTGGGGGCCAATGCTTGGCCTCACTGCGGCCATTTGCCCTAACGGCCCCTTTCCCTCACCGCCCCCTTACAGACGTTTGACTTCTCTCCCGCTCTCTCAGACCAATCGTGTTGTCTTCCAAAAAAAACACTAACACCTACTTTTTTATTCAACGAACCAACAAAAAAAAAGCCATGACATTTTTTTTGTTTGTTTTTCCTTCTTAAAAGGCCTTGGCTGTGGTTAGAGAGCAGGACAGATGCTATACGAGTGTAACCAGGGATTGAGCCACATGTTGGACTGCTCTCGCCAAGAGCCCAAAGACACACCAACAATCCTCGTGCACCGGCTTTCTTGAACACTCTTCAGTGAAAGAGAAGCAAAAACCGAAGACCAGCAATATGCAACAAGAACTACCAGCCTGCACTCAAGGAGATCAAGCAAACCCATAAGGCTGTCTAACAATTTTCCAGACTCTGTGTTTTTTTAAGCATGCATACTTTGGCTCTTTAAGGATGACTCCCTCTCAGTATCTACAGAGACAAGCCCTCGATTCACCCTCTCTCCACTTTGACCTGTGTACATTTCTACAACCTCTACATGAATTAAAGGGAAATGTCTTATTCTGATATATTAATCAATAAATTAACATATATTTGTATGATTGTAACTTTTTGTGATCATTTTTTTTGTCTTATTCTTTTCGGGGCCTTCCTAACATTTTATTAGTTTTCCCTGCAGCCGAAGAAATAAAAAAAGATAATCCAAGAGTCTAATACTTCTAATGGGAAGATAAGGGAGATATATCTGTAACAGAGGTGGGAGATGCCAGCTGACCGATGACAGGCAGGTCAAACACTTTGCGCCATAGATCAGTTGATTTGAGATGGATGGCTTATTGCATTATTGTTTGAATTTTCAAAAAGTCACCAAAATTGTACTTTCATGTGATTCTGGTCCATTTCAGGGGGATACAGAACTAGCAAGGCTGGTTCTAAAAGTTTTTAACTACTGCAGCAGAAGGTTAGGAAACATTAAATGGACACAGAAACAGAAATATGTAGACAGTATTACTCTTAAGAGTGACTGATGCATTAGAGAGTGCTATACTCTCTAATGCAGCTTTTTTGTTATTATAATGATGTGATGGTGACTTCAACATTCACAAAATACATGGAGACACCTGGAGGGTTTCCACACTGAAGTATTTTATGAAAAGGGTTAAAGACATTTTTATTGGTTTTATGTATGGTTTTTTTTGTTATCGTTTTGTAGCGTAGATGTTTAAAGTTGTTTATCCCTGAGTTCTAGTCTCACCTACTCATCCCCATAAACATGACAGGAGCATGATAAAACTCAATTATATATTTCATGGGACTGGGTTTTTGGTGCGCATGCCCATGACTGTAAGTGTCCCCCGTCAGGTCATTGCTGTGAAAACCGTCTGGAGGTGAGAACGGCAAAACACGAAAGTTAAAGAAGTTAGAGCCTACGATTCAAATAAAAATAAATAAAATTTAAAAAAACAGTGTATTATGACCATTCTTCTACATAGTTTGTTACTTTCTTTCATTATCGTTATCCTTTCCAGCTCATAATAAAAACTTTACTTCCACGGTGTTACAACAAATGAGAAATATGTAAAAGACCTGGAAAAAATCAGCTATGACATGAAATATTTCCCTAAAAGCATTTTGAAATACTTTGTATCACACTAACTAAACGCATCTGAGTTGTAAAAAAAAACAAACTTGGTTAATGTTTTAAATGTTTGACACCAGCTCTATATCTTTTCTCTGGAGAAAAAGAATGTTTTGTGGGGCTGCCTCACGCTTAAAGCATCCAAACATAAAACATGAAGGGGCAAAACACGCAGCGAGAGGCAGGCAGACTCAGTGCCTCTCGCTGTATTTGTGCCAACAGGTATAAACCTCTGGCAGGTCAAAACACCTTTCATGATCCCTAAAACTGAGCCGAGTTATCCAGGGATCTACAGGAAACCACAGATCATCACGCTCACACAACTTCTACCTGTTTTTTTTTAAAACCCCATCTGCCATAAGAGATTAGGCGGAGAATAAGCGTGGATTATTTCAGAGGCCTCACTGATGCATCGCATGCCGACAACATCAGCACGGATAAGAAGTACATAATGTTGATATTTCTCTGCATACATAATCTAATACACACTACCACTGTTGTGTTGTGGCGCCATCATTTCCCATTTGCATGACGTAAATTCATTCTGCAAAATGGAGGACTCTTCTGCGACCGCTTTATGAAAGCACGCCGGCGACGACTTGGTCATTTCAGCTCAGGGAACTTGCTGGATAAATTATAATGGGATTTTAAGTTATTCTGTTTTGTTCAAAGCATGAGCATTATGTTTTTTTAATTTTTTTTTATTTTGGGAAAATAAAGCCTTTGCTCTACTTCTGTGAGGCGGGACAGTGCTAGGACATCCTTAAACATCTAAACCCAAATATCCTTCTCATAAAACGGCGCTAACATGGAAATTTGTGGTTGTAATAGACATGCTGTAGGCTGAAGTATATACATCATACACTCCAATTAACACAAATTATTGCCAACTTGCTATATCATAAAATATACTCATTGAAGACTAAAATTAAATAAATAAACAAAGTTTGTAAAATAATAATAATAAAAAAACATGTCATTAAAAATCTATTTATTTCTATGTTTAAATTAGCATTCCATTTTGTTAAAAACAGATCCACCCTTTAACCGTGGTGGTCAGCTAAGTAGTCACAAGTTGCAGAACCGATTAGAAAAGGAGGGTAATATTCTTTCTGGATCATTTGTTTGGGACCTTTTTGGGATTATTTAGGATTAATGAGCTCACATCTATATCTCATCTACCGAGCAGCCGCGGCTCCTTTCAAAGAATTGTCTGAGCAGAAAGTATAAGACGGATGAACGGCTCCATTTACATCTGTGTTTTGCGGCCCGCCAGTCGATTAGACGCTACAGTCGCTCGGTGACAACGACGGCAAATCGATGTTTGACAGGCAGGATAATTATGCTTCAAGTCTTTCCGCAGAACGAGCTGAAATTGAGCCGCATGTGATGTGACAGATTATCGCGAGCTCTTGGGCTGTTGCCGCTTTTACATCGACGTCCCCCTTTTTGAGACGTGACCTCAGTCGGGGTCAGACAGACGCTCTTTTCCCTCGTCTGATCCTCCTTGTGTACTTCGCTGTGCCATCTATAATCTCGTGGAAGCATGACTCGTGCATTTGAATGAGATTATTCGCAGTAAACCCACACAGAGCGGAGCGGTCCACGGGCAGACTGAATGGAGCTTTATGTTTCCTAATGCAGCAAATAAGGATTACAGTGTTAAACCAAATATAGTTGCCTGGAAAGCTGGGGGAACCAATTACTCTCAGAGTGTTTATGCTGTTTTCTTTTTTTTTATAAGAATCTATATGCTAAATTTGACTTGTCGAAAACAAATCGCATCCTTGTGTTAATTATGTTTTCCACCAGAAGCCATTAATCTTCTGTCTACTCCTGTATCAACCACAGATCATCAATGTTTGCAAGTACTAAATACCAAAACTATGAACAAGCGTCAGCGCTTGTGATGACGAAAAGGCTAAAACAAAAATGACTAAAGATGGCCTGGAGCTCTGGTGCCTAATTCTTTCCTTGAAGTGGCAAAAAGGAATCCAGAAGTGAAAGTTTGTCTGAGGAATTAGCAGTCGTTGAATATAGACTAGCTCTTCAAGAAAGGGAAACACATCATGTCTGAATATCTGAAAGTTATCAGTCAAGGACGAAAAAATAACTAATAAAATAAGTCACACTTAACAATGTGAGCCCTCTTTACTCTCTCTCTTATGCTCTGTTCCTTTCCGCGTGACTCCACTGTTGTTTCACAGTACTGAGAAAGAAGTTGACTTATTTTCTGTTGAATTATTTTGGTATTGAAAAAGTACAATAATAATACATTAATACATTTCCAGCTCACTTCTGGAGACAATGCCGATCAGAGAAAAGTAGTTTTTAACTTGTCACTTTATAAATACTCTTTCTGGAACAAAACTAAAAGAACATAAACTGAGTAACTTGGTCTGTATGGCTTTTAAAATACGCATGGTTTCCTTTAGGTGGCAGTATTGTGCCTCAGAGTTGTCCCTATTTAGCCGTTCTTCCCTAACATGCTCTGTAGTTTGATGGTACAAAATGTACATTGAGATTAAAGGATTACATTACAAGGTAAGATTACCGTACTGTCAGATTGTGAGGTTTAATCCAAAGCAAAGTGAAAGTCTTAAAAAGTAATTAACTGCTAATTGTACACCTCAACATATCAAAGCCAACAATTTCGAATGGGTTATGGCTTATAATGAACTTTTACAAAAATTTACCCGGATTTAGCGTCACCAAAAATGATCAAACATAAAAAAAAACAACTTTATAAGTCCCTGTCAAAGGAGCAACTGCTCTTTCACAGGATGAGTCACTTTCAGAGTAAGTTAAACAACTAGGTCACAACTTTATTCAAATGAGCTCCACTTGGTATTGTCGAAACGGTTGGAGAGAACAGAGACAGCTGATCTGGAAACACGCCCCAGACAGGAACAAGCATATTTAAATTGTTCCATTCCCTGTCGTCTCTCTCACCTGAGATGACTCACGTGACAACACAAGAAACCGGCGGCAAGGAGAAAACATTTACTACATACTCTGTCTTTTTGTGCCGAGTGATGACTCAGAGAGCGGCTTTAGTATCAGCCTACAAAAGAAAACAACTGCGGTGTTATGGAAGCTGAAACCCAGCATTTTTCTTGCAAAGAATGTGGAGATTATATCACACAAGTGTTTAACATGGAACAACAACAAAAAAGGAAAGAATTTCACAAGTCCATACATGCTGTCGTTGCTAGTGCTCAGAACCGGAGAGTGGAAGACGTGTTCTGTTATTTTCCGAGAACTGATTCGTTAAAAGCGGGAGCCCGATGAAACCAGTTTGACCAGTGAACTAACTGACTCAACCTCCATTGTGACTGAGTTCCCACAGCAAAGACAGGAAGAAATGTTTTTATGGTGTATATCTCCTCAGACTGTTCTAGACATTTCAGATGGATGCTTGTTCTGAAGTAAGGGAAATTATGTTAGGACTGCTGAATGAAAAAAACAACACATACAAAATAGCAGTTGTTACAGAGGATTTTGGGTTGCAACAGGTGACATTTGAGCAAGTGTTAAGTATGAATTGAACTTGTTTTAAGGCTCAATCAAGATAAAATGACATGTGATTTTTGACGATTTTATTATGGATAATTATGGATTATGGATAGGACTGTACCAGATACGATCAGAAGATCTAACCAGGTCATACAAAAAAGGTTTCAGTTTACAACACTGATTAAACACAGTTTCAGATCAACAGCATCTGTTGATATCAAAGAGAAGTAGGTCTTCACAGAAAGACATGAGAATAAAAAAAATGGAAAACATAAAAAGAATTCAGTTTAGGATTTAAATGTGGTTTTAATTACAGCACTAACAGCCAATACACTTGAAAACTTTTGTTAAATGCATCAGCCTACAAGCAATTAACAAATCATGTAGACTCAAAAATGACGCATTCGTAAACCGAGAAGACATTAAGATCTTGGTATTTACTCATATGAGTTACTTAACCTCAAAATTTCTGATATTTCTCGTAATTTGCGAGAAATATCTGAAAGGTGTGGCATGAATAAGTATTCAACCCCCTCCTCCCTTGACAGAACATCATGATGTACTCCTGCCTGGAAAAGCTTATATCCTGTCCTGGTTTTTTCATTTTAGAGGGATATGTCTTGGGTCAACCTCTTTTGGTTGTCATATAATGGATTTAAAGAAGATTGTTTGCTTTAATACATGACTTTGCTTTAAACTTCTCCACAGCTGACTAGAAAACTTTCGAAATGTTTCAACAATGATTCACAGAGAGGAGTTCTCTTTTGCCCTCTCTTCTTCTTCTTCTTCTTCTTCCGTATTTATTGATGCCGCGCTGAGAAGTCTCAAAAAGGGAAATGACAAGTACTCATAATAAAAACTGTTCCAACATACAAATGATCAGTGATCGGAATATCAGCAACATATAACTAGGCCAAGCTGAAATCCAGAGCTAAAAACATATTTTCCTTAGTTTTCCTTTGGAAATGTGACAATTTATATCAATAGCAATGTTATAGTTAATTTAAATAAACTGCATTTACTACATTTGATGTCCTTCTGGGTTAGAACACCAGTTGTGTCTCAATCCTGGAATTTAAGTAGACTAAAATTGTAAACACAAATTAAAAAGCCCTTCAGGAGTTTCTTTTAGCTTTCATGTAAATGTATTAGTCATTTATTTAAACACGTGGAGTCAACTTCAATGACTCCACGTAAATGAGTCATTGAAATTGAATTCATAGCCACACATTTGACTCTATCACAACTATAAAAAGAAACCTTGCTATTGCATAATATTGTGGGTGTAAGATCTGCATCTTGGTACTTGTTTACCATCAGGCTTCCGGTTTCACCTGGGGAACGTGAGCTAATGGCGAGTGTGTTCACTTGAACTTTTATCTTAGTGTATCCAGTAGTCACCTGACGTAATTTAACTGAATGACAGGACATAAAGACTCGTTTTTGTTTCGTATCATTAGAAAGAATGCGCTGAGCAAAATTATTTGAATTTAGAAAGGTATCGAAATAAACATGTTGGAAGTTTTATCTGCCTGTTTTTGCTAGATATTTTCTGCTTCGAAACCATATCAAACCAGGTCTAGTATCAGTGTTGCTCCTCTGTGTCCTACCAGGAAGCACTTACATCACGAAACTTCAGGTGTTCTTTCTTACGCCGATGAGTCGAAACTGCGTGCGCGTCCCCGCCCACCTGCCGTAGAAACCGCCTAAAAAAGCTCGCTCCCGCTGTCCCCTTCCTAGTTAAGGTGAGGCATAAGAACAGGTGCGCAAGCATTTACGGAGAGAGTTTTTAAGCCGACATATCGCTTCTGTGTGCTACTCTTTCATTTGCAGAAAGCAAAGGACCTTTTTAAATATATTTTTAAAAAAGGGACATAACTTTGTAAGAAGCAAGTAAGTCTTTTTTTTTTGTTTTTGTTTGTTGGATTTTAAAGGAACAGGACTTTCGCAGCAGCAGGTGGACGGACGTCTTTGGCTTTTTTTGTTGCTGTTGTTCCCAACTTAGGAGAAGTAAAACAAATCGTCGAAATGGCAAACAAGGGTCTTCAGATTCTGGGCTTCGCTCTGGCTCTGCTGGGCGTGATTGGATTGATAGTCGGCACCATTTTGCCCCAGTGGAAGATGTCGGCCTTTGTTGGCTCCAACATCATCACGGCGGTGTCCATGTACGAAGGGCTGTGGATGTCCTGCGCGTTTCAGAGCACAGGCCAGATCCAGTGCAAAGTGTACGACTCCATGCTGCAGCTCAACGGTAAGTAACTGTAATTACACTTTGTGGTTTAATAAATGAATAAATAAAAATAATAATGATGATAAACGGTGGTTGGTATGTAACGATGAGTTTTGACGGCGTTAACCTAAAAAATATGACCCCCTCACCCCCAATACTAGTTCTACATAGGCTTCGTGGAAGGTCACCTAGACGTTTCTTTAAGGTGAAAAATGACGTAACAAATAATTCACCTGTTATCATTTTATTCCCGCTGCGTCATGTCGGTTACTGCTTTACTGTTGGCGTCGGTGGCCTTGACAAACTGGTTTGTCCCTAGTTTCTCTTTAATGGACATTGCGTGTTTTTTTTTTTTTTTTTTAACCCAACGTTGACCTCGCCCACTCTGGAGGGAAACCGCTTAAAACCGTTGCTAGAAATTCAAATATTCAACGCTCTACGTTTTCCACCTGAAAAGCTGGGAATCTGCACAATGGCCTTGGCCTGTTTCTCCTTCAGGGCATCATTGTCCTAAATCCCTCCCTCTTTTTTGTAATCTTTTTAATGTTTCTTTACACAGCAGATGTAGTTAAAGGTTAAACACCTGGGTAGGCCATTGTTTAGTCAACAGACCCTATAGAGCTGAAGGAGGTTCATAGCAGTGGGGAAGTCATTTATTTAAAACCACCCGAATAAAGTTTAGTTTTGATATGGAGTACTTTTAGAGTTTGTTTTAACTTCCTGTTGGCTGACTGAGTAAATGGCAGGTGCTACTTCCCTCCATCCTCCCCCTTTTTTCCCTTTTATTCATTTTTTTTTTATAAAGATAATCAAACCTATCAACGAACTCTAGTGCCATATCATATCTTTAAGTTTGAAAGCCAGTTACATTTATAAGACTGATTCCAAGAGACTCGGAAAATAAATGGTGGCTCCGAACACTGGCAGCTGAAGTTTCTCGGAAAAGCGTGCTGTGAGTTGCTGGAACTGGGAGTGTCCTCCATAACAGGGAAATCTGAAACCCGGTCAGACCTGTTTCAGCACACCTACACATTCTACCACCCCACCCCCACAACATTTCCTTAGTTTCTGGCTGAAGCCGGTTTCTAGAGTGGCAACTGTTCTGTCCCGAATGAGTTTGTTTATGACACCTTTTCCCCAAAAGGTTGCGTATACATGACCTGGGCATGACCAGTATCGGCTCATTGAAGCAATTTTATCTTATTTTTTTGTCTTGTTTGCTGCACACCTGTAATGACGTGTCCTCCTGTTAATAAGTGCTGGGTTTGACGATAAATGATGGACTTTTGTTCTCTTAACCAGGTGCCCTCCAAGCAACCCGCGCCCTCATGGTCGTGAGCATAATTGTGGTCGTAGCTGGGATGGGGGCAGCTTGTATGGGGATGAAATGCACCAACTGCGGAGGCGACGACCAGGTGAAGAAGGCCAAGATTGCTATGACTGGTGGCATCATTATCTTGATTGGAGGTAAGAAGCAAGATCCTAAACCCGAACCAGGATCTTTCAAAACTAGTGGAAACGCATCAACTAATGCATGTCCTCTCACAGCGTTGTGTGCCATCGTGGCCTGCTCTTGGTACGCCAACGACATCGTCAGGGCCTTCTATGACCCCTTCACTCCTGTCAACACAAGGTGAGTGTCTCTGGATTTCTGGTTACGCTCGCTTCTGTATGTGCGGAAGAAGGGTTTTACATTTGTATCGCTCTGCTCTCCGAAGGTACGAGTTCGGGTCTGCCATCTTCATCGCCTGGGCTGGATCTTTTCTGGCTGTAATTGGAGGTGCCATGCTGGCGGCGTCCTGCCCAAGAGAAAAGCGTTCTTCGCCCAGCTATCCTATGTCCAGCAGGCCCCCCAGCAACAAGCAGGACTACGTTTGAACAGGATAGGAATTGGTTATTGTTTGAAAGAACATTTTAATATTCACCTTGAATCCATCTGGAAAAATGTATAAAAAAGAAAAAAAGTATCCATGGAGTACTGACCTTATTTTATATCACCTTTTTTAGTTTTTTGCAGGATTACCATTGATGTTACTGTAATATTTTACCAAATGCTTTAGAAGGTTTTATTTATTTTTTTAAAAAATACCGGGTGTTTATGTCAGAACACACCGGTCCCTCCCTGTCTGAAACGGACGTTTGTGCTTTATGTGCCCAGTCTTTGTCGCTCACAGCTGTAAAGCACTAGGTTAATTACGGAGAACCTTGATGTAGGAAGCGCTTTTCATGTGACATACGTTTGAATGGACAGTCTTGGGTAACATCTGTTTTTCTGTAAGGTTTTTTTTTTAATCTTTAGATTAAGGTTTTCTTATGCATTAGTAATGATACCATGACTTGTACTCAGATTGCCAATTTTGTAACTTGATACTCTGACATTTTAAGATCTACTTGTGGGAATGAGCTTTGCTTGTATTGGCTATTTTTTTTTATCTTAAATTTTTATGTTGTAAATAAAGTGAAAGATCTAATTTCTTGATGCTAAAGTGCTCAATATATTCAAACTTTATGTAATCACGAGATGGAAAGAGTCTCTGCCAATTTAAATAACTTTCTGCCAAGAAGGAAGCCACAAGTAAGATGTTCATGAAGTAGAACTGATGATGCTTTTTTTCTCTTGTCTGCATATTTGCTCTATGCTTAAAGGCATACTTGCATGACAAGATTGGCACCAGTCATACTGATAACAGGCCAACACCTCTTAGGGAGGCTGCAGAATGCATGCTGCATTCTTTACTTCACTTCAACTTTGCACTGTGCTCAGTGGAGCCCAGCACTGTATGGTGATTAACTCTCTGTTCCAAAGTTAGTTTGCATTATACATGACATCATTGCGTATTAAATCTTTTTTGATAACCTCACATTTAAGATTGACTGGTTAGGATGTGGAATAACTATTTCAGTCTTGTGCAGACTAAAGCAAACGAAACTAAAGGCATTGTCGCTCTGTGGGGGGAAATTGCTTTGTACCAAGAAAGTCAAAGACAAGTTGAAGCATGTAAGGGCAAATTTACAGTGGGCACACTCTGATCCAATGAAATGTTCAGCTGATTAGAATTTCACATATGTATATACGCCTGGAGACCAATTATAAGTGGGGAAAATCCTGTGAATAGCTCATTTGAAATGAGGAAACTGCCAAAAACCGATTTAAACGAGCCGTGAGTTTCTGTACCAGTGACAATCGTACTATTAAAAACGGCTGGGAGGAGGAACCTATGGTTATGCTTGGTTGTGTACCTAGGATGCAGCAGTCTGGATATTAACCTCTCTGGCTCAGCAACAACTTATTGCATTAGCAGTTTTTCTTTTAAGCCATAGTTTTGTCTCTCACTACCTGAACTTGGTGAAATTGTCATCGTAGGACAGTGTTGGGCTTTCTGAGGAAACATGTTCCCTTGAAATGCACCTACCTGCTTTCTAAGCTACAAATATCTACTGCATACTTTTATTCTGTGGTAGAAAGTCTTCCTTTCACGGGCAAACTGCAGCTTATTAAAATATCTCGTAGTGCCACCGGGCCTTTACTCGGTAGACAAATCCCAATTAAACATGTAGCCCAGTTTATTACATCTGGAAGTAGCTCCATTTGAGATTGTGGGTGTTCTATTTCAACTCATAAGGGTTAGAGCAAGCATTCTTGTGTTGGGAGAAGGATGTAAAAGCTGTTTTTCTGACCTTTGATCATATAAAGTTTTTTACAGATGTGTGTTTGACCATCTGACAAAAGAAGCAGCCAATGGACTGTTTTATGGAGTCAAAGTAATGACTATAGATAGAGGTTTGACTGTTATAACTAAAGGTGGGCTTTATTGAATTTGGATTTAACAAGCCCTTTATGAGTAAGCGTGATAATGATATGTTGCTTTATGTTACTAAGGTGATGGAAAATGTGTATCTGTATCCTAAATGGGTCAGAACCGTTAACTTTGATGTAACCTGTAAGGAAAACCTTTTTTTTCCAATTCAAGTACTGGAATTGGATGTTTAATTTAGGTCACTGGTCCAGCTGCACCTTTCTTCTAAATGCCTGAGCTGTTAGTATAATATTTACAGAAAGGCAGTAAAGTCTTAGAGAGCATACATTTATGATCAGCTATTGCAATGCTCTGATTGGTTGTCTGTGGTGTGTGTGTAAGCAGCTTTCACAAACATGTTGAGACAGGAATTGATTCAGAAGTATATATTTTCCTTTCCCAAGGAAAAGGGGATTGCAGTGTAGGAGGAAGAACTTTGGCCCTTTTGTTGCTGTAAAATATTTATTTCTTCATGTAACAAATTATGTTTGATAGACTGAATCAAGTCAACCTTTAAGGAACTGGAGCAGCCTGATCTAAGGGTTTAAGCCACTTTATTTTAATAATATGACAATATGGGACACTAATGATCAGTCTGGCAGCCAGAATGAGGACAGATTGCAGGTAGAACTAGAGCAAGACAACACGTGATCAATAAATCAAAACATACTCTGAAGATGAACCAATGCAAGGGTTAGCCTTAACCCTAACCCACCCAACTGAGCACAATAAGCTTTAATAAACTTTTTAAAACAAGGTCAAATGCAAAAATCAAAGAGAGGCCAAACCCGTAACATTTGGTTTAACAAATACTCCTCTTTTTGAATTTAATCAAATTGGTCTCAAACGCATTATAGTAATTCTTGAGAATAGGGACAAAACAGGTCATATGGATAAAGCACAACATTTTAATAAAATATATACAAAATATGTTTTTCACATATCTGACTAAACTAACCTGGGTCATGTGAACACAACAATGTATATTTTCCAGGTGTTTGCTGAATATTTTAAAATTTTAAACATTGTAGTTGGTGAATGATGCCTGCAAAAGCCTTTGTCCAGGAGCAGAACTCAATACATTATAATAGTTTAAAACAATTAAAGAAATACTAAAATATATGACAAGTATAAGAAGTCACATAAATAATTATAAAAGTGCAAATAAATTGAATTAAAAATCATTTTTATATATTTTCCAACTCCATTGAAATTTGTCCTTAGTTTTTGTGAACACCGTCAGAAATGAAAAGAATGTAAAAAAATCAGGCATTATTGGAGGGCACCAGAACTTCCTAGGACCTCGTGACCACTTCCTGTTTCTTCCTTTGCTGAGGGCTAGTTAGCTCTGGTTAGCTTAAGTTATTTAGTTTTTTCTTCTTTTTATTCCTAAATTGTTTGTCACCATGATGTGTCAACCCCATAACTGACAATTTACAAAACTTTGATGAAATTTTGTAAAAGCTTAATTATGGTAAAATGTAAAGATTTCATGGACCTGATGAGCTACAATATGGCCTCCTTAGGAATAACATCTTAAATTGAGGTAGTTTGGCTCTGTCAGAAGTTTTGTGACCAAGTGAAATTGTCAAATCTCACTTAAATGTGCAATTTATTTTAATGTATTTTACATCAATTGTATTACTTCACAAGTGTCAAGTTTTTTTTAACTCACCGTCACCGCCGTCAAATGGACTTTTTGTTTTGAACATTTTTGTTTTGTTTGAAGCATTTGTCTGTAAAATGACTTATGGTATTTTAAAAATCATTTTAGATTTATTTTTGTCAGATGTTGATGACAAAGTTCTGGGTCAGGTCAATGTAATTTAAAAAAAAAAAAGTTGCAACTGGGAGCCTGCACCTTAGCATCTTTACATTTCCAAAAAAAAAAAATTGTCAAATTTGCATACATAAGGTTGAGAAAAAAAATATGGGAAAATTAAAACCCATTTTGTCCCCATTCTCAAGAATCACCAATTCTAAATGCAACCAAGAGGAAAGTAGACTGAAGTCAAATTCCTCATGTGTACAACTGGTCCATAAAGTTCATTCAGATTCATCTTTAGGTAAAAACATAACAAATAACACCAAATAAGTTAATTTCATTTAATTGTTTTAATAAGTTGCTTCAAATAAAAAAGGAAAAAGATCAAATACTGCAAGCATCCTGGAACCTGGGAACCTTCCTGATTCTAACAGAAGCAGTGAAGAAAGAGCCATACCTTATTGTTTTAATCAATTTTGAGACACGAACAATCAAACCAGAGGTTAAGGACAAAAAGTAAATGAGATTAAAATAATAAAACTACAATGGAAACGGAATGATCTAATTTACCACTCCTACACCTTCATGATCTTACTTTAGTCAACTGAGCACTGAATATGTACCTTTGAATCATGAGCACACTGGAATTTCGAAGAAAGATTACACAAGTCATTTGCAGACTTCCTATGGCATAAAACACATTTCAATGGTACACAACCTTTGGCCTAAGGGACTGACAAGTTTTAACAACTTGACAAAGTTGAAGTGCGTCTTATTCAACTTGTTACTTATGAGAAAAACAAAAAAAACTAATTGGACGGTTAACGTGACACGAGTTTTGAATAAGTTGATCATGGTAGCGTCAACATTCAAGAAAAAAACAAAAAAACAAAAAAATGAAGGTAGGTTATTTCAACAGTTATTTAGCAAGGTGTGTTTTCCATTTGATGTGATGCTTTTTACACCCAAGAGAACAATTCAATTTGAACCAGATGTAAGCGGAAACAAATTTACACATACTTGCGTCCTAACAGTCCAGCAAATTTCATTTCCAGTAATCTTTGGACAGGCTTCAGTTTGTCTAAAGGAGAGGGTGAAACTAATGTTTCAGATGTTCACCATATTCAACCTCTACATTCAGGAAGGCAGAGTGATTCCAAGGAAAACTGAGGCACAGACAGACTTGGAGAATATGAAGCTATGGGGATGAACAGGTCATAAAATTGGTAAAAACTAGAGGCAGCTACTTGTCGTCCTTCAGCGTCTGTCGCCACTTCCACAGCTCTGCAACCACCTAAAGAGAAACAAAACGACATACATGTCACACCCACAGAGAAACAATCAAACAGCCTCAGGGAAAATGGAGTATCGGAGCGACATGGATTCAGTTCTACTCATCTGGAAGGTTGGAAATTTAAATATGTGGCTATAGTGCCCTCTTGTGGCAAACAAACAAACAAAAAAACATGACAAATATGAGAAATTATGAACATTCTTTGGTTGTTTTTGTAATGCTTCTACTAAGCATATAGCTTTAAAAAAAATCTGAAAACTGATTAGTTTTCATAAAAATGTGGGAGCAGATGTGTGTTTTACCTGGGGGTTAGTCACGTTGTTGGAGTGCTTCACAAAGTTCTCAAACTTGGGCTGCACTTTAGGCAATGCGATACCCTAGAAAAGGCAAATTATTTGGTCATCACAACAAAATCAATCACAGGCAATAAATTAGGCAGGTTTAAGGAGTATGTGCAAGTACACCAACCTTCTTCATAGCCTCCATCAGTTTGGCTTTAATCTGAGGCAAGGTCAATTCCGATTTGGGAGTTGCCGGAGTCTTTGGTGACTTCTCAGCTTTCCCCTTGGGGGTCTTCTAAAGTAAACAAAGGTCAACTTAAATTAGCCCTGAGCTTTCAGGAATTCGTCGATGCTTTGGCAGACTCCATGAATGTTTCAGAGGAGCTGTGTTTGTGGAAAGCGTCTAACCTGCTTTGGGGCAGGTGTGCTCTGCGCGGAGTTCTTCCCATTTTGAGCCGGGCCTTTTGGTTTGGCCGGAGTTGCTTTGGGTTGGGTTTGTTTGGGCTGTGATGAAGAGATAGCCATAAGAAAGAGCACACAAGTATTTTAAATGCACAAAACCTCTGAATGTTAACATTTCCTCACCTTTGCTGGGGATTCCTCAGCTTCACTCTCTTCATCCTCATCTTCATCATCCCTTGTGGAAGAAAAAAAAGAAAAATTCAGAAAATCTGATTTGTAGGTTTGTAAATGTATATAAATATCAGACTGGCTGAACTTATTTTCCAACAATAAGGTAACAAAACCATGTAGGTTTTCAAACTGTGGTAGAAAAGCACCATCTAGTGGTGCATATTAAAACTTATTTTCACAACCATTTAGAAATGCAGCAATCACATAAGGCTCTTGCATCTGGAACAAGAGGAGGCCTTCGTCATCATTAGTCGACGCCATTTTAGAATTTGCTACCACCAATCTGGATTTTTTTAAAAACAAGGATGCGTAGAAGGTTACAGAGGTTATCCAGGAAATGGACTGCTGGGGATGATCAGAGGGCAAAACACATGACTGTATGGAAACAATTAGACTGATTCTGATGGTGGATTTCCCCTTTAAGATGAGTCATAAAGATGGTACCTTGTTAGTAAAGTATTCTACTCTTAATGCTGGAGAACCTCAGCAGTGAAGCTTCACCTCAGAGCTGCATCCTGTTCTGCTACAGAGATGGAGTCTGAACTCTTAACCCAGATATATGTGCCATTTAAAAAAATAAATCCAATTCTGAGAATATATCAAATTATTCCATTCTGAAAAACATTAAAAAAAAAAGTAAATCTTGATGCTCACTCATCATCTTCCTCCTCATCATCGTCGTCGTCCTCGACATCCCCTGCTTCCATTTTCATTTTTTTCTGCAGAGATCAGATCAGGTTTGGTTCTCACAGACGTCTTTCTACATGGAACCTGCTGAGGTTCGTTAAGTGACTGAGACACACCTGAGTGCTGGCTGCAGCGAATGGGATGGATCTTTTCTTGGACACTGGAACGGCTTCCTCCTCTTCCTCCTCCTCTTCATCATCTTCTTCATCAAAAGACTGGTCAGCCTCCATCACTTTTGGGGGAGGAGGGGAATATTCAGACGTTTAACATCAGCCAGCTGTAATTACTGGAACAATGTCAACATTCGCTTTGCCAACAAACACTCACTGATGAGGTGCTGCCCACTGAGGTGAACTGGACCTGAACCCGTCTTCAGACGAAACACTGTTGGGGGTGTGACTGTGAACCCACCAAGACATACCTGAAGAAGAACAACATCAACCAACATTCAACACATCTGGTAAATATAACATCAGTGGCTAAGTAGATGTGGACTTACGCTGGGCAGGGTGGACGGCTTGAGGGAAACTAGCGCTGCCTTGATCTTCTGACCCTCCGAATCCTGACCTTCAACCTCCACCAAGTGGAGTTCGTCCTTTGAGCCGGGGTCCACACAGGCCTGCAGGAGTAAGAACAGATTTAAAACCCCTCCAACCTTATTCCCAGAACCTTTACTGGGACTTTCAGCTCAGACCTTTGCAGAAGCTTTCTGCAGTTTAAAAAATACTACAGGCTTCAACCAAAAATGGGCAGATAGACTTAATTTATGTGTAAGGAAATGGGATTATAAAGTTTCCCAGTGACATGGAAGTACTTCAAGTTGGCACTGGGGGTTGGATGCGGGTTGTTTGCAAACCGGTGCAACACCATTATCATTCATGGTGGGCTGGTAACGACACACACAGAGTGTACATGTCACCGAGTCGTTTAAGCTGCTGAATGAAGTGAATCTGCTACATGTTCTCCCAAATAACATGTTTATGGAAAAGCTTAAACCAGCAACATTCAACTCCTGCCCTTGTTTTGAAGTTGGACTCTGATTGAACCGAGGCAAATTTTGTTTTGCTCATTTCCAGTTTAATCTCATTGTGTTTAATATAGCTTCATGTCCCATTTGCCTAGACTGGCACTCTGTGACCTTACAATAATCAACTCTGTTCACTATCTGGGTGCTGCCAGCAAAAGAGCTACAGACTGCATGTCTGATTGCCACTGAGCTGCTGTTGCAGCGGAAATGTCTTCTCTAATTTTCCCAAAGTGTGTAAAATGTTTACAGATATTAATTTGTTTAGAGCCAGTGATTACCGTCCTGAGAAATATTCTGATTCAACTATTATGCAAGCCTGTACTATAGCTGCGCACCAACATTTAATTAAATAGAAGAAATTAACCATCTAAGAAAAAAATATAAGCATTATAATGTCCTGTGCATCTGTTCTGAATCTCTTTCTTGCAAATATGAGGGACTTATTGGACTCACCATCCTCAGATCCAGTTGATGCTCCAACTCATCGTCATCAGGATTGAAGACGACCTCCTTGCCGGCTTCCAGAACACACCCTGATAAAAAGAGACGATAATGGATGAAAGAAAAAAACTGAATCAAAATAAAAGTGAAAGGCAGCTTCAGTCTTGCAATTTCCCAAAGAAATAATTTGGGTTTCACGTGAAGTGTTGAAAATTGACACAGGAGGGCGCTGTGGAGTCCAAAAAAAAATTTGTCAAGATGAAGCACGTGCAAGAAAAGGTCCAAAATGTTCAAAATTTCTTTCTGCTGATAAAATATCACCATTATATGAACTTAGCAATCAATACATAAATTATGGGTTGTGATACCCTTTTTGATGATTTGAAATTATTTTAAAACAAACTTTTATGTTTAAGACTCATTCCAAATACAACGTAATTCACTACCCTGAAACCAACAGACTAATAATGAATATATAAAAAGTTAGTATTTAAAATTCTTAAAAACCAGAACTTTGAATAAAAATTTGGGACTTTAATTGAGATGTTCCTAAACAAAGGAATCTAAAATGAGGCCCTGGAGGCTACATAAAATGGGCTCCAGACCAAATTAAGAGTAAAGACTAACCGGGTCGAATCTCCCGTCTAAGTTCAGCGGCTGGTTCAATCTGCGTTGCGCGTGTCTGAAGGCACGTTGAGACGGTTTTAACCTTCATTACACAAAACGATGTCAATTTAACCTTTAGCTTCAAGCAAGCACGCACGGAAAATGTCGAGTAGGTTTTGAACGAGTTAACCGTTTCGTGAGTTGTAAGCTGAACATAGTTCAAATTTAAAGCAGTTTGCTAAACCACGGGCGCCGCCATATTGACTAGGAAAAGCACGTGTGCAGAAAACTGGATGCGACAGACTCTCGTTTTTCACCAGGACTCGAACAACTCTTTGTTTTATTGCTGTAAAACGTCACCTTCGAAAGGTTTTAATGTTTTAAATATCTCAATTTTTGTCATTAAACAGACTTAGTTTCAATTCCAAAGGAGAGCGCGTGTCTTCAACATTGGCCTGAATCTAAGAACTATCTCTTTAATTGTAGAATCAATCGACAACAAAAATACAAACCCTGGGTTTTAAGACATTATCTCACCATAAAGGAAGGTCTGTGGTGCCATTGGCTCGTCGTTTAGTCCGTTCATTTTCTGGGATAGAGGTAACCTGCTGCCTGCCTTCGCCGCAAATGTAATGTGAGAGGCTTTAACAAACGTGGGTTCTTCTCTTTCTTCTTCTTCTTCGTTGTATGAGATTAGTTTCTTCTTCGGCGCTTTTAAAAACGGGTGGATGGCCTGCTTTATATCAATCTACCGCCCCCGACTGGCTTCTATTTACCTTTACACTGCTGTTGCTTTCTAATATACATTTAAACAACGCATTATAATGTAAATGTACTTTTATATTTTTAACACTAATGTGCAGTCTCAAAATATTTTAAACAACAAATGCAAAAAATTATGTTTTAAAAATAAATTCCATGTACTCAATGAAAATCTGTGTAAATATAGTGGAATTTCATGTGTCACAATCTCCAGGAGATTTTGCATTTATTGTTTTTAAATCTTATTTAGACTTGATGTCACTGAAAAGGCTATTTACAACAGAATTACACTAAAAATAAATATCAGTAGGAATTCCTTTTGAAACAGAAAAATGATTTTCAACCACTTCAGAGATAAGATGGCATTTCTAATCAATTTTACCAGCTGTATGGCCTGTACCTGTACCTATCTACCTATATACAGGCAGTTAAAACTCCAAAATCTTTATAATCTGTTCTGTCATTTTTCCACAGTTGATCAGAACTCCTAGAAATGCTTTATTAATTTCCCAGAAATATTGGTTTCCTCTGGTCATAAATGTGACTTGACAAACACTCATTTCTCTGACTCATGTTTCCGTCAACTGGATGTGTGCTAATCTCCTTAAGTAAGGAAATAAACAGCAGCTTGAGAAAACTGGAACTGGAAGAAGGGCACATGTTTATCTTTCCACCACACACATCAAGTAGGGTGTTAAGTGTGGTAATATAATTTCTTACTCTTACAGAACTGGAGCAGTGAGTGGCAAGTCTCCATAACAACCATTTATTTTAAGGCGTTTGCGCACATCTTTGCCTGGAGTGATCAGAACGCTGGAGGAAGTCGTAGCTCAAGATAAATCACATGTGAGTGCACAAATTTGAACATTCAGAGAAAAAAGTCTTATTTTTAAAATGTGTCTGGGCTTTATTTCAGAAGCATATACTGTAAGTGTAGAGTTCTCTGTGTGGTGTTCATCATTTATTCATTTATGCAGTGTGTGTTGCAGAATGTTGCATATTCCCTTGTACAACACAATGATGTGAATGGCTTGAATATTTTATATCAAGCTTATGCAAAGTAAAGTAAAACACAACAACACATCAAATAATTTAAATATTTATTTTATGGCTTTAAATGACTCTTCTGTTAATATGATTTAGCAACTCTGTTTCAACAAAGGATGTTGTACAGCGGGGGGAGGGGATGTCACACAGATGAAGCACACACTAAAGAACTGCTCCACTGACTTAAGAAAGCAAACGGTTAATAGTTCAGTGATTAAAATGCTGCAGGCCTGCGAGCTTTCTATTATCTTTCAAATACTGGAAAACTCACAGAAAAATATAGTAGATGTGCAGTTCTGTCTGTCCTTTAGGTGTAAAATCATTGTTTTGGTCAGTGTCACATATTCATTATGTCAGGTCATATAATTTCAAAGCTGACATTAAATCTGACCTCTGACAACCTTCACTCCTCTAGACTTAGCAAAATGAGATATTCACCACCATCCAAATGCTGGCCTCTGCACTAATATCACAAGGACAGCCCAGATGTTTTGAGGTAAGATTATTTTAAGCTGTCTTCTGATCTTCAGAAGATGCCTCTTCTGGGGTCTTTTAAACAGCATAAATTCAGGTCAAATGGTCCAGGAGGCTGAAGCTAATAGCTACTCCTAAACGGCCCAAGACTAAAGTGGGCTGTCCTAAACAACTCCAATCTCAAAAACATATCTGACAGATATAGTCTGAACCTCTAAACATTGCCATATTTCTATTGGGTAAGTATTAAGAGTTAAATAGAAGATATTTTTAAATGCATTAAACTAAGCTAGGAGGCAGTGCGACACTGTTGTGTGTGAAACGCAGGCTGAGAGCTAAACATGTCAGAGTAAATATAAAAAATAAAGGCTGTGTTGAAACCAGTCAAATAGTTTCTCATGTAAACTGCTATAATATTTTTGTTTTTTATGATGCTGTTTCTTGGGAAATGCAGCCCAATCCAAACATGACAAAGATTTAAAGGTTTGTAAGATTGTGTCCTCCTGACCTATAAAGTTTTTGAGATTGGATCAGATATTTTGATGCTTTTGGTTTTGCAAATCTTTAAGGCGGTAAAAGTGCCCTCCAACCTGGATTATTAATAAAGAAAGTTGCCAACTAACTTCCACACAATAGATAAAACTCTGATATTCTTCGTGAAATATAGATTCTTAAATCAGCTTCAATCCTAAAGACACCATAGTGATTTTGTGTGAATGCTTTCTTATATTACATGGATATTTAACTGAAAGTATGCAATCATTTAGAGTAGAAATGCAGACAGATGGCTGTGTGCTCCAGTGATCTTCAGACAATGTAAAAAGGGAAAGGAGCTTTATAAAGATTTCTAGTCAGTGTTAAACTGCAGGCAGTTTAAAGCTCATGGCCAGAAAAACTAGTTTTTTTTCAGAAGTACATGCTATGATACTGAAGATTGTTAGCAAAACACCATCACCTAGGCTACGTATGTTTCTTTGGTAAATAACTCTTGTATCTAAATACCAACGTATTGTAATTGCGACGAGGATTAAAACATATATTGAATAGTTCTCACTCTGACATTTCTGAAAACTGGAGTATGTAGAAGGATACAGGACTAGCCGTTAGCTTTAGCCTCAGGGAAAATGCCACTACTAACTCGATAAAGGTGTCAAAAGAGTTTTCTTCAGCAGCTGAAACATTAACAGCACATGACTATTTTATCGCAACTTAACTTTGAAAATCCCAAACTATGGCTTAAATATTGTAATCCCTGGTAAATATATATGTTTCTTTGCTTTCCTTTGGCTTGACCTCATAAAAATGCTATCAATTAAAGCCATATAGATTTTATTTTTTTGACTACATGAAGTCCTATGAAATACAAAAGACAGGCGACCGACACACCATGTAAGGTCTATATAATCTACAACCTTAAATGTTTGGACTCTAATGCAGGCGTTTCACAGAACAACAACAAGCAAAAGACAGAGAGGTCTGAGCAGCAGCCAAGTCGACACGAATGTAGAAGCGTCACTAAAATCCAGAGACTCGCAAATTAAATTTTTAAATCCTTCCAACCACTGGATAGATGTATGAGTCAATTAATGCAGATGTAATTATGGCAAACCTTTCAGGAAAAATCTGACAAGTAGCAGGAAGTACGACCTTTTCTTCTTTTCCCCCCCCTCAAACACATGCAAGTAAGTCTGGATAGAAAAGAGCAAACAACACATGGCAAGAAAATAAAACAAAATAAAAGTAGGTCCACCTCTGGAAGGCATGTTTCTTCGAAGGTCAAAGCATCCTTTCAATGTCGGAGCATCTTTATCTATAAACGGCCAATCTGTTTGACGGAGCTCAGCGCCTGTCACGTTAATCACTTTGCTGTGTGGCCAAACGCGGCGGGAAGGCTGAGGGCATTCCACTCCAGTCCCCTCATTAGTGTCATCACAGGAAGCTCTGGCTGCATCCAGAGCTCAGCTGGTGAGAGCAGGAACACGAGGATAGGCTGGATGTACGGCACATGTGCACGCAAACACACATACACACACACACACGCGCTCTCACACACGCACACACAAAGCCCTCTGGTTTGCCATGCTCCTGTCTTCTTTGTTTCCAGCCGTCCTACATCACGTTTTCAAACAGCTGCATGGATCTCATCATGTTTTCATCCTGCAGGGAGATAGAAGGTGGACAGAGGAGTTTTACTGTCAGCACTACTGTGTGTTGAGTGACTGATAGGAAAACATTTACATAAATGTGACAAATTGTAAGCTGATAAAGCAACGCCGCTTAAATGACAGTTAGGTTGTTCTTGGATAACAACCTGGATTGATTTTATTGTAATCGTCAAGCAGCTCCTGGTTTTATAGAAGTTATTCTTAGATTAAGCTGCTTGTTTAAGTTTTTTTAAAAATGTTTTCTTTAAGCACAGTAATATCTAATGCAAAAAAAGGTTAAAAATAAAGAAATTTTCTTCTTTTACATGTTCTTGAAAATGCTGACACACTTATGTGTTTAAAGTCATTCTTCCATTCAATGTTTTTTTTTCCAGTTTTAGAGCCCTAGAAATCCTAGGATTTCAATGCAATAATCCTAAGCTTTTGGCTAAAGCCAAAAATATTGGCTCAGCAAATTACTGGAACTTTGACACGAACCAAAGAAAAAAAATAAATCAAAACTGGGCTTTTACACCAGCATACATAAAACTGCTGAAAAATGTATCTTTTCCATAAAGCTGTGCAATGTATGATTATCAGAAAAATACACATTCAAACTAAAAAGACCTTATAAGCAGAGATGACAGGACAGCTTTCATTATGTGTTTACTTAATGTTCTTAAGCATACGCCACTCAGATGTTGGAAAATGCGTACCTCTTGGCAGGCAATAATAAACTCTTCCATAGTCACCACTCCGTCTTTGTTCTTATCCATCTTCTGTAGGGAAATAAAGAGAAATTAGAGGTAATTTAAGGTTGCAGTGGCCTTTGCTGACATAAAACAGTGCAAAGAATTACAACAAAATGCAAAAGACTAAGCAAAGAATAAAGAATGTGTGCAGGGAGGTTCCAGACTACTGTCAGGCAAAGATCTCATCCAGAAACCTTGTTGAATAAGCAGCTTAAAAATAGGTTTATGAGTCCAGCTCCACCCCTCCAGGACACTGGACGTCCACAAATGTCTTTTCTCGTGGCCGTGTCAGGCGGACAAGCTGTTTTTCTTTTTTAGCACAGAGGCTCATGTTGAACTTGGGCTTTGTTTGTTCTCCTCTGATTTGCGTCATATTCAGCCTTAGAAAAAGATGCACTCATGCAGCTTAAACAATAGTTGAGCTAACTATAGAGCTATAGTTAGCTCTATAGTTAGCTCAACTAAAGACGTCAAAACGAGCTATTTGTTTCAGTCATTCAACAGCAAGTTCTGGCAGGAGGAAGGTCATTAAAACTGCTTTTTTTCCATTGTGAAGATGTCAGTTTTAGATAAAAGTCGTGCCTTGTTCAGTCAGTCTAACATCAACTTGCCTCTTCTAAGTTGTTGATGTACGTTGGACACAAACCTGAAAAAAGGCATCCACATGCTGCTGTGGCACATCTCCCTTTAAAGCAGGGTAGGTGTACTTGCCCATCATGTCGTAAATGGCTCTTACAATCTCCGTCATTTCCTGCGCAAACACAATTCAGATAAATATTTTTGAGTAATAACAGTATAGCCACGATTCTCGAGTAGCGAGGTCTCACCTCTCTGTTTATGTATCCATCTCTGTTGATGTCATAAAGATGAAACGTCCACTCCAGCTTTTCCCTCAGGGTTCCTCTCAGCAGAATGGATAAGCCCACCACAAAGTCCTGCCAGCAGGACAAGCAGAAACAGCAAGAATGCACAAAAAAGTCATTTTTAATTTTTTACCAGTTTTGAAGGGTGTCTATGGCTACAGAGGTGAAGTAAGTGGTAAAGCAGTAACATGTTTTTAGATCGCAAATTATCTTTACAAAAACTCAATATTTGGATAATTTTCCTGACAGGTTGCCTTTTCCTCATGATTTTGCTACATAAAAAAAGTAAAACCATCAAATTAAATTTCCAAACACAAAGGACTGAAAGATTTCCATATTGTGAGTAAAAAATAAGTGGAAAAAGTTTTTTATCACCAGTGAGCTAAAAAGGTCAGTGATGTATCTCAAGAGTTATTAACAGATCAGATTAAATTCACAACCTATACAGTTTGAGAAACATGAACCACTAGAGGGCGATATACTTTTGAGAAGTTTATCTCTTATATGTCATTTTGGAAAGTCACAAAACTTTGTACCAACATTCAGGGTAATTCAGGGTTATTATTATTATTACTATTATTATTATTGGACAAGGTAGCTGTACGACATAGTCTCTGGTTGAAATTTAAGTAAAACCAAAGACTATTAAGATGCTCATACAGACTGAATACAATGAGCTGGGATGCAACAGAAGAAAGGTATTTCTAATAAATTACTTTTCAATGTAATGGGCAACTTTTCATTTGGTTATAATGAACTTATATGCCCAAATGCTTCCTCTTGAACTGTTTTGCATATGTACCTCCAACTGTATTGAGCATTTTGTTAGTTTTTTTAATGTGTTCAGTCTGAATACTAACAGGAAAACTGTTAGTTCTGGGTTTGTCCTTGAGGTCCAAGCCCAGCCGTTTGACCAGCACTGAATGGGGAAGAAAATGTGTCTGGAGGGACATGTGCAGTGAGGGAGTTGTTAAAAAGGACATTATAGTAACTGCTTAAAGTTGTAGTTTTACCTTAAATTTGATGGAGCCATTGTTTGTTGTGTCAAAAGCGTTGAAAAGATAATGTGCATACATGCTTGCATCTGCAAAAACAACAACCAAATCAACGTTTAAGCATAAAAAGCAACACAGAAAAATGAAAAAAAATATATTTTTTTTTTACTTTTTACCTCCATGAGGGAAAAACTGTGCATAAATGTGCTTGAAGGTCTCCTCATTTACGACTCCACTGGGACATTCCTTTGGAGAAAAATGACATTTAATAATGTTGGTTGGAGTTTTGCTGGAAGGATAGATTATGTAGCAAAGCAAAGTGATCTGATGTGAGCAAATACATTCTTAAAGCCGCGATAGAGGATTTGCAGCTCCTGCTTGGAGAAGTTAGTTTGGGCTTCCAGTTGCTCGAGACCCTCTGGTCTGTGACACACCATGGTCATCTCAAGCTCATCATCTGCTTTATCTGCAGCAAAATGAAAAAAAAAAAGATATTAATTACTCTTAAAACCTGTGCCCTGCTTATTAAACATATGGTCCTCTGAGAAAAATTAAAGCTTTACAGACACTCAGAATGAGAAAAATCAGCAAACTTGAGACAGTCAAGTCGGCAGAAAACATCAGAAATCTGATTAGGCTGCAGGAAAATCGTGTTTGCAGAGGTAGAGGGAAGCAGAACAGGGAGGAAAACACTAGAGATGAAGACGGGAGAAAAAATGAAAATAAAAAAACATGAAGGATTCAAAAAGAGCTGCTTGCACATGAAAAATCCGATTGCCCCCAGAGGAGTCGAAGCGTTTTATTGATGGGAACACGGTGCTCAGTATCGGGCGCGTCGGAGATGGATGGTGGTTAATGATGTGAGGAGGTGCCGGTGCTGTGGGGTCCTGTTTGTCACTGTCGCACTGTCTGGACACAGGTTAGGGCTCGCAGCCAAAACCATCCAGCGACGGGGGCCGTCCGCATTCTCAGACGGGTTCACAAGATATCCAGAAGGAAACATCTACTGGCAGATGCAGAGCCACTGAGAAAGTGGTGAGGGCAATAACAATCTCAGCAACACAGTTTTCACTGGATTGTGGTTGCAAAGTGCAGAAATGAAAGAGATATAAGATGTTCTTGAACAAACAACAGCAATCACACTCGCTGTACTTCAACTCTAAACTGAGGCAGGGCTATGAATTCAATTGGTTTAGTCAAAGCATCAGGTTGATGCCTTCCACACTCATTGGGATTTCTTGAGGGTCTCATTCGAGTGAATTTCATCATTAGGTTTTTAAAAATACCAGGGAATTTGAAAATAAAAATAGGGTTGTAGTGGGTTAGAGAACAGAAAACTGGTTCTCGGCGGGTCTTTTGGCCCAATGATAGTATTTATGTCATATTCAATCTCCAATGAACCAAAATATACAATCAGATAAACAAAAAAGTAATTTATTAGAACTGAATTCAACTTTCTTTTCAACAAACCTTCCTATAAACAACATTTGAGAGAGGAGAATGAGAAAAGATCAACAAATTTGGATGAAAAAATGAACAATAATGAGGGACATCAATGGGGGCAGTGATTTTATATATATAAAAAACATAAATCTGAATGTAAATTTTTCCCCACGCAGAGTAGATGTGCCTAAATGTTTGCCCTTCCTACATTTTTTTCAAAATGAAATCATAATGATGGGACAAAATATCAGATCCTAGCAACCCTGAAGACTCCCTCAGTGTTATCTCCAGCTCGAGCTAAACCATCCTAGAGCTTCTTGTTGTCATAGAGATTGCATTTCAAAAGCAGCTTGCACCTTTGCTTCTATTATGACTGACGGTTCGATTTCACAACACAACAAAACAACAAAGGTGTCGACGCGCCTCTGAACCGGCTGCCAGGGGAGCTTTGATTTACGGCAGATGAAGCAGACGAAATGAAACGGGGGTGAGAAGGAAACAGGAAACAGAGGTACTGATTAGAGGGCGGCTGCAGCACAATGCTGGTGAGAGAAGGGTGAAGGATAAAAGACGAGGAGTCAGAGAGAACAACACATGCCGCAATAGGAAACATGATGGCTTAGACAAGAGCAAAAATGTTTATTAGAAGACAAAAAGAAAATAAGGCACTGATTTCAGAAAAAAAACACCAGATCCTTGTAGAGTCTTACTGTTTAACAGTGCAAAATGCAAGCAGAGAGATTATGTTAAAATGTTCCCAACGTGAACTGTGTTGATTTCCAAAAAAGGGATTTTTCTTCGAAGTATATTAACAGTAAAACAGCTGCTTGATACATAAAGCCTCATCAGCCTCCGCTGGGATGGAAGCGCTATATAGCTGGCACGATGATGATAATTAGAGGTGGATATCAGTTCTGTTATGTTGTTAATGGCACACCCTGCTGGGACTTCAGGATTCCAGCATATTTTTTATAGAAGGGTGCAAAAATATCTCCCGCGTTTAGTCACCATATTCGAGTCAGAAAGAGGCAAACGTTTTAAGGCCACGAGATTAAACAATGTAACTTTGATTGAAGTTAAAATGAAGCAGAAATCAAAACTTGAAAAAGTATCTGAATAAGATGTTCGGAGGAAAAAGAAAAGGACCAAGTTTAGCAACAAGTTGAGAGAACATCAATTAAAGTGGCTTTAGCTTACAAGCTTTATAAACCCATCCATTTAATCACTGATACCTGATCCAAACCACCGTCGGCTGTGTGATGCTAAACTGAACCAAGCACAGACTGAAGGCAGCTACTGAAAAAGTGTCAAAGTAAAGTAGGTTTAGGCACAGGAGGCAGCAGGAATGACTGTGCTTCTATACACACATTGTTCCAGCCTCCACGCTATCGACTTCAGCCTTCCCGTTATAGCCAGCAATCGCTCATGTTCAACTGCACTGCAATATGCCCTGAGCTGGTTCCCCAGCATGGAGTCATTTCTGAGTCAGCACGTGGAATCAGTAAATTACTGTATGAATTCAGTAACTTCTGTTCATTTTTAAGAGAAGGAAATGAGGGAA
Source organism: Micropoecilia bifurca (assembly GCA_903067075.1). Classification (NCBI taxonomy): domain Eukaryota; kingdom Metazoa; phylum Chordata; class Actinopteri; order Cyprinodontiformes; family Poeciliidae; genus Micropoecilia; species Micropoecilia bifurca. The sequence goes on along the minus strand of CAEGAF010166483.1, from coordinate 25,975 downwards.
ATGTTATATCTAATCCTAATCAACTCTTCAAAATATATGTTGCTACCACTTTTTCTGGCTTTTAATCTTTGGATTTGATTTGTTAGACATTGTCTTTTTGTTCCCAGTAACATGACTTCCTGGCTTTATCTGGACTTTTTTTAGTTTAATTTAGTGCTGTTCTAGTTCTTGTTATCTACAATCTCTCAGTCACCTCAGCATAACTTAAAGGATTCATGCATTCATATAGTTCAATGCAAGCAATATTGAACCTTATGTTTTAGGTTACTTTGTCTAGAACCTCACAATCATGGCACCGTTTGCACTTCATCCTAGTTGCCTCTGTCTTTATGGCTTAGGTTGTTGCTGATGCTTTAAAATCCTTTAACCCATTTAATGGTGTGAAATTACACTCTGTGACAGCCTTTCCTAATCCAAAATAATGTCATATTAATGTTTGCAAATCTTAAGATGATCACAGAGAGCTGTAAGAAAAACACATTTTTTTTAGACATTGCAATGTGCAACATTTTTATTTTAAAGATATCTGTGCATATATGCATATATATCAATATTCACTTTCTCCTCACGCTATAAGAACAAGCACTTCACTGGAAAGAATATTTTAAACTGAGGAACTTGTCAAAGCCGAGGGAAAAGGAAAACACTGCCGGCTCTACAGTTAGCACAGATAGCTCGAGTTAGCAGCCAGACTACATGACTTGTTTCCTTTTTTTTTCTGTTTGTCCGATAAAAAGTCTCCCGATGACAGCAGATCTAAAATCAGTTAAACACTCTCTAAACATTCCTAAAGTGTTCCGACAATAACTGTCTGAGCCGTTTGGCTTGTATTTCAGCATTTCAAAGTCCCTTCCAAACACAACCTGAACAGCATTAGCTTCAGAAAACCTTTTAGGGCCAAATTACATATTGTGATGAGAAAATTAATTGTAGACAGAGTGGGAATAATGTTTTGAAATCTATGTTACAGTTAATCCCACACAAGTACAATGGTTCAGTTGAATGGACAAATGCTTGACTAGTGTTGTATGTCATATAATGTATGTCATATAATGTCATATAATATAGGCTGAACTAACGGCAAAGTTGCTAAAATGGGATCACGAATGCCCACTGGCAACAGTAGTAACTTTGGAAACTTGTGAAATTGTAATGTCTATCTGTAATGCCTGAAGAATTTAGAGCTCACTATTAATTGTGATATTAATTATAATTATATTATAAATTGTGATATTAATAGTTTACACAATTAATAGTAAACTATTAATTGTGAACAGTCTCTATGCAAACTTTCTCCTGACTAATAAATCATCAGATATGTTTCCTATTTTATGAGTTCATATAAAAACGGCAAACTATTACTTTTTGCCTCGGGTGTCAAAGACATTGTGCATTGCTTCCCTTATTTAACACTTCATAAATTACATAATTTCTTGACATCCTTTTTTGGATGTGTTCTCAGCTGAGGTCCCTTTAATTCCCCCATTTACAACTTTCTGCCTATGTCTCAAATTTTGGACATGTAAAAATAATAATAAGAGCAGAATTAAAAAAGAAAAAGTTGCAAAAATGGTGATGTACGTCCTTTAAATTAGTTAAATAATTTCCTTTAAAAGTGTGTCAAATGTTCTGTGCTAAATATCTGCCCAGATTATCAATGGTAATTATTATTATTCTTTTTACAAGCTGTGTTCTGATTTCTGGCAAATTTAATGCCACAGATGTTTCCACCAGTTGGACTAAATGTAGACCGGCTTTAATCGTGTCAAGTGAGACAAACATCCGTCTGTGCCCCGTTTCCTACGCTGGCATTGGCTACTTCTCCTGCGGGGATTGAAGTCTTATCTGTCTAATCTTATCTCCCACAACTCGGTGAGAGTGGACACAACACACTTTTTTTAAACTGAGTACTTTAATCATAGGAACAACCTGACCTGGTGTGCTAAAAGGTTTTTTGGAAATCTCAAAACAGGAAAAAAGTGACATCATAAAACAAAACCCTCTTCTAGTGAGGTCTCACATTTGCTTTTGCTCTCAATGTCCTTCTAATCCGCCCCTCATTTTAACCTACATCAGCTCTGCGAGCGTCATTGTTGGTGGGGCTTCTGTGTTTGCACTCTCCTTTGTGCCTTTTTACAACCCAGTCTCCATGACAACTGGCTTCTCAAGCATAAGGCCAGGAAGAGGTATGATATGTGAGCTGCCTGTTAATTTGCACGCCCCAACTCTCATTTGCTCCGCGGCACGTTTCTCGTTCGCTCGCACACACTCGCTGACACGTTTGAGTGGCAGGAACACACGCAGAATCACAGAGTCGGGGAGGGGGGCGTGTGTGTGTGTGTGTGTGTGTGTGTGCGCGCGCGTGTGTGTGTGCTTGTCAAGGACATCTCGGCATCCTGTAGTCTCATCAGCACCGTCATTACCACAACTCTACATCAGTCAAAGACTTGAATCCCTTTAACTGTTGCACTTCTGCAGCCAGTGTTACTCTCTGACTAGACCTGTTTCTTTAAACTAACAGTCATGTCACACATGCTTTCCTGTGCAAAACACACGAAAATTCAGTCCAACTGTTTAACATTTTTACATAAACACTCTGCCGACACACAGCTGTGTCAGGTCTCGCAACAGTTGCAAGCAAGCACACATTAAACCAACGTGCCTACAACGACTTCCAGGCATCTCACAGTGTCTCTCTCAGATAAGTCTTGACGTACCTCTTGATGGTCTCCTCTGTTTGGTTTGCATGGTCAAAGTGCCCACCACTGCTCCCATGTTGTCACTGTGAAAACCTGCCTGGCACAAAAAGCCTCCTCAGAGTTATCAGTCCACTATATTTTATATCAGCTTGTCGTCCTGTCTCTGGCTTCCTCCACAGGTTTGCTCTCTCTCTCTTTCTCTCCTCCTCTCTCCCTCTCTCTCTCAGGGATTTTACCCCACTCTCACGTCTCCTCAGAAGCTTTCACTTCTGTCTCCGGTTTGAGCGGACTCACTTGATTTTTCTGATGTGCCCCCCACTCCCCACCCTTCTCCCTCCATCCCTCCACCCCACTCTTCACCAACGAGCTCCAGCCGTTCTACGCCACTCCCTCTGTGCTGTGCTTTCACTCCACTCATCTGTCAGCCTTGCACCCTCCCCTCCTCTCTCCTTTTTAATGTTTTCTTTCCAAGCTGCATCTTCATGCTCTCGCCTTATTGCAAAGCGATGAACTCTCCCCGATAGCGCCTGCTGATATGAGAGAGGTTGGTGGGTGAAAACCCCCTGTCACTTTTGCTTTTATTAATTTATTTTACCTGTCAGATTTTTTTGTTGATACCTGAATGTTTTTATTGTTTGTTTTGGTTTCCTTCTGAAAAGCTGTGTTCTCAAACTCAGATATCAAGGCTGACTTCCATTCAACGCTGGCCAAAGTTGACATTTTCCTCCATAAAGTATAACCCTAATGAGGTTGTTTTGAACAAGTGAAATAATCAACTTTAAAATAAAAATGTTTGTTTCCTTTTATAACCCTGGGTTAAGAAAAGTACACAGAAAATCATTTAAGTAAAAAAAAGTTCAGAAGTCACACATTTCAGCAGGTAAAATTGTTTATTAAAACCTTTCCTGCTGTCATTTTGTTCTATTTTTTTTTTTGCTTGTTAGATTGAAATGTTTCAGGTCTTCAAACTAACTTTATTATCCAGCAAAAAAACAAGAGGAAGTACAAAATGTATATTTGAAATGATTTCAGACAAGCAAACAGCCATTCAAACCAAAATGGACCTGAATGAAATGAATCATTAATAAACCAACTACATGTGCGTTTAAGATTATGTACCAAAGACTGAATCTTCTTCACGGTTTCTCACTGAAAATTAGATTCAGGATTTTATAGACAAGTCGTTCAGGACTTGAGGCAGCAAAGCAACCCCAAATAATTCATGTTTAACACAGAATCTTATTATGAGAGTCTGTGTTCATTTTATACCACATATCAGGATGTACAAGTTTTTTTTTTTTTACATTTTTTTTATTCCTCTTTTGTCAGTCTAGAAAACCTTTATAACAAAAGATTTCAGGATCATTAAAATCTTTTTTCTACCTTGGCATTCAGTATAGTCAGCAGTGGTTTTCAGCTTAACTCTCCCATGTTGCCACTTTTGCTTTGTCTCCTTATTGCTGATTCTTGAACCCTGACCTTTACTGACACAAGTGACACCTGCTGTAATTTCACTGATGTTCTGGCTTTTTGCTTGACCTCTTAATGTGCTGTTGCTGTATGGCCAATCCCTAGAGGTTCTTCCACTGTTCAAAGTTTTTTTTTTCCATTTAATAATGGATAACAGTTCCATCATTAAATCCGTGAGATAACAGTTCTCACTGTGGCTTACTGGAGTTCCAAAGCCTTAGAAATGCCTTTGCAACACTTTATACATTGACAGAAGTTACATGTTTTGTTCTTGAACTCCCTGAAGCAGATGTGTTTAAAAAAAATTGAGAAAACGTCACTTTGGTAGAAAGTGACGATTTGTTGATTCTGCGGGTGGGGCGGGAATTAAACCTGGGCGGTTCTGGTAAAACGATCAATGCAATCACTCAAAACGCAACTCATACCCGTAACAGCCTCTCTGGTCTCTGCTGGACTCCACACTCGATGAGACCCAATAGGTGGGCGGCGACTTCAATTAAATTCCAGCAATGAACTTTAATTGTTATTGGAGGTTACATAAACCTAAAATGCTATGCTAAAATTAGAACAGTTTCATTGTTTTTTTTATATGTCAACCATCATTAAAAGCAGACAGTTGCTACATGGATGGCAAAGTATTCTTGTTATGTTTGGACATTAGCATAATCTTCCCCTCAGGTACTGTATTCACTCAGAACCGTTTTGTTTAAGGAAGGTGAAGCTGCATAAACGCACACAGGACTGAGACATGGTACCAAGCACATGCACATTTACGTATCAAAAAAACATTGTAGCATTGTATAATTTAGCCAACATTTAAACAGACATTTTAGGGTTGCTGTTTGGACACAAGTAAAAGCCGAGGCTCAACGTGGAGCCAGGGAAAACGCAAAAGACTGCCTGAATACTCCAAATGCTGCAGACTGGGAATGTTGCATCCCTGCAGTGTTTCTTCATGTGTGTTTTTGAGGATGCGGGGATGCGAGTGTGTGGGAGTCAGGGATGGCTTAGAAGAGAAAAGAAAAACTCTTGGTGGAAAAAATGTATGCATGGCAGTTTTTTTTCCCCAATGGTGTTGTTATGTTTTATCATATTTTTGTTGAAGAGCAGAAAAGAAGAACAACTGGTGCTAGATTAAAATTTAAGGCTTAACCTATTTGTCGCTATTTCTTTAAAGGAAATGACTGCACTGACTACAAGCTAATGTTTGCAGTTGCATGAGAGATTTTATTGGGGCCACCCCTTTGATTACTGAGGTGGAGCTGAGGCACAAACTTAATACGTCTGCGTCAATTAAATATAAAGGTATTCATTATTCAAATATATATATGGCTCTGCCACTGTGTCTATACATCATTTTTTTCCTAAGTTATATAACACCTTTTGCATTTTTGTTTTTTTTGTCATTCAAAAATAAAATAGGTGGGCTCTCTTTTCATTCATCCTTTATTAACAGCTACGACTACATGCAGAAAATGACATGCATTTTCAGCTGAATAGTCATTATATTTCCTAGAAGGAAAAAGGACAAGTGATCATAAAACATATTGATTTTTAAGCAAAATTACTCTTCTTGCTATAAGAGAATTGCTCGAACAGGTATTATTTCTATAAACTAACCCTTTAAACCTCAACAGGCCTAGTTAAGCGACTTCCAAAGGAAGTGAGATGCGCTTGATATTCTTTAGAAGTAACTGAGGAAAAGGGATAAATTCCACACGAATTCCACACTTCTCTCATTTGTAAAGATCCAGAACCATTTATGCTTTTCAGTCCACTTCTCAGTTATGCAATATCTTGTGTTAGACTATTACATAAAGTTCTAATAAAACACATGAAAGTGTTAATCACATTGGGGCTTGTAGATTGTAATGAGACAGAATATAGATATATAAAAATGTTAAATGGATTTTCCGATGTGAATTATGTGTTTGAATTATGCTTGGAGTAGTTTGATCTTTTCCCCCAATTTACGGCCACGCAGTGCAATTAATGCATGTTTATATCTACGGAAAACAGCAGCAAGAACAAATTAAAGATGCAATGAAGATCCATACACCAGCTGACTATTAATTAGCACAACTACAACCTCATTACAGACGGCGGAGCGCTGCGAATGTCGCCTCAGGTTCGGACGTGTCTAAAGGAGAAGAGCTCCCAAAAGTGGTAAAAATGTTTTATGCCCTCCTTTGGTAACAGCTCTGCTAATTTAAAGAGATTTACAGATGCTGCTGCCTCCTTCAGGCCTTACACTGTCACGGGGAAATGGGCCTCCAGTACCTCTTCCATGTTTTTTCATTACCTCTCCATCTGTCAAAGCTTACAGGACAAAGTTGTCAGTACAGCTGAATTCCCTCACTGCAATTTACATAAGAGATGCTGGTGTGAGCTTGCAGCAGCAATGAAGGTTTAATTAATTGTTAAAAAAAAGAAAAAGTTGTGAAACTCTTTTTTCGCTTCATTGATAATTGTGACGGAGGAGTGAAATGTATCTTCACATTCCATAACCTCGTGGAAAATCTTTACAAAAAGAGCTTGTTGCTCCCACAACATTGTTCTATTTTTATTAGGACAATGGTGTCTTTTTCCTGAACTGAAAATTACATAAATAAACTCAAAGAACAAGGAGTAAATCCTGGTAAATCCTAATACTCCAAGGTGCTGTTCTTGTCTTTTGTGAGCTTTCTTTTTTTAATATTTCATCTTCTGTGGACTTGTTGATTTTTTGTGTGGGGCTCAGGAAGTACAGAAAACATGAGCATATACACAGCTCATCACTCTGCAGTGTGGCAGGCTGCAAAATGCTCCAGATACCACACATCTGTCCAGCGGATCACTCTGGCTTACTCAGAGTAATCTACTCTTAATTCCCCCTCTGCAAGTATCTCTATGTGCGTCAGTGTATCACTCCATCGGTTCCGTAGAAGTGAATACAATATTCCACAAGAAACATAAAAAAAGCAACCTACTCAAAAATAAATGAATACATAAAAATATTGGTTTACTTTCAGGGTTTCAGTGATTTTGAGTTAGGAAAATAGTTTCTGTCATGTAGTGTTAGCTAATGAACAGCAGATGGCAGCAGAATCCACCCACTGGAGATGAACCGACGTCAAATTAAATATACAAATGAGCAAGAATCTGCCAGAGACAAAAAAAAAAAAAAAACTCATGCAAAACATACAAGTAGTATGAGGTACTACACATAACCCAATAGTCACCGTTCTGTGTGTGCAATAACTACACAAAGATAAATCTTTAACTTAAACAATAAGTTAGAAAACCTGGAATCTAAAGTAGAAATTCTGAAACACAGACACAGAGAGGATGCATCTGCAAGAGATATAAATAAATCTTGGAGAGGTTGGTTACATAAAAGCATGTAGTGAGGTGATGTAAAAAATTAAAAGCAAAGTTGCACAGTGTTAGCTGCAATCCACTGCTGTAACAGCCAACTGGAGAAAATAAAATAAAAATTAAAAAAGAGACGTTCTGGGGGTGGACAGAGAAAGGACTGATGTTGTCGATATAGATCCCACCGCTGACGGGTTTATTGTCGTACATCAGAATCTGTTCACTCGAATTTAAAAGTACGGACTTATAAATATGATTTATAACTCTTTTTTTCCCTCTGTTGAGCCCAGCATGGGCTGGCATGTGTTAATTTTTATGATTTTCTCTGAACTGTTCTGAAAAATACACATTTCCTATCAGCATCCAGTGTTGCTTTGGTGTTGCCAAAGAGTGTGGATTTCACCAAGACTCCAGCATGTTTACCAAAAGTTAGTTCACTTAACCGGGGGATTGAGAACATGAGGCAGCAGGTGGTGCGTGGGTGAAGGGAGGAAACGATGTCACATGAATATATTAAAAGGAAGGGGAAAAAACAGTTCTTTTAAGAGCTAATGATTTTTGCAGTGATTAATAAAAAATACATGTCATCCTATTCATGTAGCATACTGTCACTGTAAATGACTAAAATGTGGGTTAGCAGTTCCAGGGTTCAAAGAAATGCACTTCCTTTGAATGGGTTGTTAAGGTCAAATACTTTGCATTTTACTCAGTAGATCAATGGGACGTAGAGCATCACCAGAGCAGACGGGAAAGGATGCAAGCGTTGCTTTATGGAGGGTTTGCCTCTTTACAAACTACTTCTTCTTTTTTATGTCACACTGAAATGTTTTGGATCAATAAACAAATGTGCATAACGAAGGCAGCTTAATTTCAAAAGGCTGTGTTCAAATCCAAATTGTGACAATTAGAGGAAAAATAAATGTAAGGACGATGTAAGGAATCCTGCGAGCTAATAAATGCTAAGAACCAACATTGTGATTTGTCTATACAACTTCAGCATAACTTGAACTTGAAAATTACCGCAAGGAAAAAACACGATGAACTCCACAGCAAATGCTGAAATATAATAGACAAGGAAGTGTAATAGGCAATAGAGAAAAATTAACAGACTGAAAAAAATATAACCCAAAAATATTGTAAAGATATCTACGCAGCATCGGGAGAGGACAAATGTAATTTTATTTGTGCTCCTTGACATTTAAAATGCATTTAAGGGCTACAAAAGTCAAACACTCTGTGAGGTGGAAACTTGGAAGAAATTGTTTTCCATTTATGTGAAACGCAAGTGATTTTTTATTTTTTTTACTTTGTCCACTTAGCGTAAATGATCAAAACTAATTAGTCTGAATCAAATCTGAGGAACTTTAGAACTGTTTAATTTTACAAAAAAGTGCAAGCATTGCAGGTAACTTACGCGCTACTTGAAACACACACCGATAATTATCAGTAAGGCACATTTTAATGTGCATCCCTGAATTAATCTAACGTCAGGAACTCAGATCACATTTTAAAAAGCCTTAAATATGGAGTGATTTTTTTTTTGGAGGGAACCAGCTTTCACTCTTCTAGTCCAACGACAGGTTTTTCATAAAAATAGAAAAGGTCAATTTTTAATGAACTTTTGCTTATATGAGCAAACATTTTTTCCTCAAAAACTTTTGACACATGAGTACAAAGCATAGCGCATCACCGGGAAGATAACAATAACAATGTGTGCCAAGTCAGAGTCGGGCCTAAGGCAAATCACCAGCCTCTGCTCCTGGCTCCGGAAAGTTCAGCTTGCTGTCGAAAGGTCTAGAGATGAATATTCATGATGGGGAGCCTAGAAGCAGAGCTTCTTTAAAAAAAACAACAAGTGAGAGACAAAGATTACAGTTCATGCATGAACAAAAAAAAATAAATCACACCATGGATTCAATCATGTTTAACTAGACGTTATAGTTCTGAAAGCTGGATAAAATGCTTTTGCGTGTCGTGTGTGCAGGGTTTTCTTGTTTCCTCCCATGCATATGTAATCATATGTTGTTGCTCCACTGCAGTCTGAAGAGATGAAACTGTGTGATGTTAAAGTGAGAGAGCAGGCGAAAGAGGACCGGCCCTAAATTTACTAAAGCCCCAATAAAACAACAAAAGCGGCCAGGTATCAAGCCTGCATTCGGTTCAGAATATAAATATCTATCAGCTAAACATTTATCACAGCTCCTTGCAAAAGCATTCACACCTCTTTAATTTTTAGCAGGTTTTTTTTTTTTTTTTACCATACAACCACCTCCTTCTATGTATTTGATTCCAGAAGTCCAAGTAGTAAGTTTAGTCTAGCTGTCTGTAGTGTAATCACAAAAGAAACGCAGCTGCTTGGAGTTTAAAGGAACGTTTAAGGTTATAACAGTTGGAGACCCTTCAGCCAAGTGGATCATGGTAACTCTAGAGGAGCTGCAGAGATAACAGCTTGCTCAGGTTGGATAAATTTGCTGTCTGGATGACTATTAGTCAGGCACTCTGCAAATTTAACTTAAACGTTTCTTACAAACACAATACTTTGGGGACAAATTCAAAAGGTTGAAGAAGAGTCTGAGGCTAGAAAGTAACTTCATCGAACTTCCATGAGTTCCGTGAGTTGTCTGGAGAATAACGAGCTTCAATTGTAGCTGAGGTGGTTCTGCCAAAAGCTTTAAATAAAAATGCATGCCACACTTTTCAGATTTTTGTTCCCACAAAACCTGAGAAGAACCTTCTCAAGTTTCTTCCACTTCCCAGTCCTGTGCTGCCTTATGTTGGTTTAAATCACAATAAATACATTAAATGTGATTGCTATGGGGCAAATTTCAAAAGTTACCATATACCAGACCGATTTCTGTAAAAAAAATTCTTCAGCTCTCTTTTACTAAAGTTAGAGCAAGTCATTTCTAGAACTGGCCTTAGGACACCCTGTGCTTTAATTAAGTCTTGATCAGAGAGATATTGGCTCAGCTTTAGAGCTTTACATATTTAAGTACGGTGTGAATTTCTCTGATATCAGGGTTCATGTTGCTTATTTTTTTATATGCTAGGCTACTCTTAAATAGTTCAACTGTACGCATAATCATTATGCATATTATCCAATAAGTATATTTATTAATGAATAATGCTGCTGTTTTAACCAAAACCAGTTATTTTATCACTATGGAATAAAATAAGTGATCTTTTTATTGCCTACTTTGTTGCTAATTGTGTATTCTCAGTTTTGCTAAAAGGACTTCATTAACTCTGGAATATTTAATAATGCAGCAGCGTAATGAAAGGCTTCCTTTGCTCCTTGGTGCACAAGTTACCGTTATTCCAGAGGAGGTCGATCACGCTGAAACCACAACGCACAAAACAGCTGAAACAGAGACACGGCATCACGGCAGTAGATGTTCAGTACGACCGGCTCTGCTTCATCAGCTATTCGTGCTTTAAGGACAGAGGCAGGATTACTGACAAATGAAGACAGAACATCTTTCTGCAAGCTTCTTCTTCTTCTTTTATTTATTTATTTCTTTTTTAATCTTTGCTATTTTGGATTCCATTCCGTTTCATTTAATTACTCAGTTTCAGCAGTGATGATTAAGCTCCTTAGCGCAAATCCAGGTTTGGAATTGGCTCGGCGGATGAGAAGCTGCTTCACCCACATAAAGACCCTGAAGGTGAGAGGAGGCTGTATTCTCACAGAAAAGTGAAGTAAACAAGCCGGCACTTTTCTAAAAGAAATTAATTTCTGCATCAAAAATCGAATGTCACGGTTGACAATACAAAGCAGTTTGGAACATTACAGTCGACTCATTTGTTTGTTTTTTTCCTATCGGAACCCACTTCCATTCTATACACACCGCCATTGTTTATATGTGCAATAATCCCCATGGTGAGCTTCAACTGGTTTTAATTATGCACTGTCTGCAACATGCCGTGCATTATAGGCTGAATTTAAAAGTCAGGTTGAAATAAACAGTCTTCCTCTGAAAGCGGGCAGCGCTGCAAGACTCTGACTCATCATTTATGGTTTTTTTTTCTCCCACTGACACTGAAAGTAACTTTTAACTACGGGATGAGATGTCACAGGAAGAAAGGGGCCATAGCTTTTAGAGTACATTATACGATTTTTGCCTCAGGCTGATGTGACCTCGCTGTTCTGCCTGTGAAACTGTGCAGCAGACGTATAAAAGACGGATCTCAGCGGCGGGTGGAGAGCTGGACATTTTATACTAAAGTCGCTGCGTGGTAAGTAGAAGAAAAGTTAATAACGAGTAACTTCATTCACAGTCTGTATATGTTTTTTAGGGGGGGAAGATTACAGCTCGAGTTGATGTAATTTGTGGGTTTTCTTTGTTTTGTTTTTGCTTTTTCTCTCACAGCAGATCAAACTCTCCATTTTTACCATATTCATAACACTTATAAATAACACATGAAACATTGAAAAGTGATATAGTAATACGAATTGTCTTTTAATTTGACATTTGAACACGTAAGAGTTGTGTTGTGTTCCAGTAGTGGCCTCACCTAAGCTTTGTCTCACAATGCTATTTATGTTACGGCATCGTTTGATTTTATATTAGGTATATCATGTGGTGGGGTTGAGCTGGTGGTGAGGAGTGACGCAGAGACCCAGGTTGTAAAGGAAATAATGAATTTAATGATGAAGCTCACAGTCCAGAACAGGGAGCATGGCAAAGAGTTAGCAAACAGCTAATACCGGTGGCAACTGATAACAACAAAGACTGACAAGATGAGCTTATGCCGACACAGGACTTAGAAGTTCAACTGTGCCAGCAGACGAACTATCATAGACAAGGAACCAACAAGAGACAAAGACAACAGGAGGACTTAAATACACATGGGGTAATCAAGGGAACGAGACACACCTGGGAGCAATCAATGGGGAAAATACAGAGACTCACAGGAAGGAACTGAACACAGAAAACCCTAAAAATAAATACACAGAAACACCGGTGGTGACAAAGCACTGTTCTCAACTGCATCACAGATTTCTTTTTTTTAGAATCATCCTGCTAAACAGTGAAATATTGCTCTCAAGTATATTAGTATACTGAAACTGGCTGTCTTACAGGATTTTCATGTGCTTAGCTCCATTTATCTTTGACGTTTCATTAGTTTTTCCAATAATGGTGAAGAAAAGCCTCCACGCAGAATAATGCCGTCTGACACAGTGGATAACACAAGTTTCATAACTCAGATTAGGAGAAATCTCGACTAATCGCTGGTCCTGCTGACAGATTCTCCCTCCTGAGCTGTGGATCTCTGCAGCTTCTGAAGACAATTGTTATGGATTTTATTTTATTTAGGGGTATCAAATTAGAATAGATGGATTCCTATGATCATCGCACTGAAATATTTTGATAACTACATTTCCCAACAACAACAACAACAATAGGTAAACAGGAGTTTCTTAGATTCACGTCAAAAGTATTTTAGGATTTTATAATAATGAAGAATTTCATTTTTGTGTATCCTGAAACAATTACAGACTTACTGTTAAAGAAAAAAAAATGTGTTCCCTAAAAAGACGCTATTAGAAGAAGCACCATAAGATAAAGCAGGGCCAAACTGTCAACTGGTAGAAAGAGGCTTAATGAAAGCATGAGCGACACCAGACGCTGCTAATGCAAAGAAGAACATTGAATAAGACAGACTGCATACACAAAACGTTGAGAAATTTGGAAGTGCACAAGCCAAAAGCCACCGTACCTTTAGTTAGGGTTCCTGAGACCAGTCTCTGCAGGGACTGAATTAGCTTTTGCACCCCCTGCCTGCAGCGGCTGGTACAGCCAGCCATCGTGGGGTTGAGGCAGGGGCGGACGGGGCGGGTTTACACCAAGGTATCTGAAGAAGTCAAAAACGATGTTGCCGTAATGTGGCACGCAACCTCTGCTGCAAGAAGAACCAGCGTCAGGGAATCGTAGGGTCATCAGTTGGGGTCAAGGGATGAGATGCCCTTTTGGAGAGAAACAGAAATATACATTTATTTTCCACAGAATAAGGTTATTAATAGCAACTGTAAAACATCCTGGTAGCCTGCTTGGTTTAAATCGACATGATACGCCATTCTTGCATCGTGTATCGTGATGCACCTGCATGCACACAGCAGAGTGTGGTAAACTTTACAGACAACTAGACAAATCAGTGTTAGAGTTGCCAAAAAGATTCAAAAATAACTCCGAGATGTCAACTGATGCACAAGCGTTCGAACAAACAAACACACAAAAAAAGTGCTGCAGGAGTAAATTGTTGCAGCAGAAGCCAATACAAAGGAGAAATAAAATATTTAAAGAGACTCCAAAGGCAGAACATGCTGCATCCAGCTCAAAGTTTGTTCGGCAGGAGACAGAAACAGTCGTCCCATCTGGTTTTGCTCACCTTCTCAGCCTCCTCCTCTTGTCTTCTGTTCCAAAAATCTTGTGTCCCGCTTCCCCCCCCCTCTCAACCCCCCTGTGCAGCTGTTATTTCCGTGTGAGGATTTCCCCAGAACTGCAGAGGCAGCCCTGCAGGCTGTGAAGGAGCGCTGCGCTGGTGCTCTGAGCTGAACTGAACTGCATAAAGCGCCAGCAGCCACCGCCGTACCCTCTCCTTCCCCTCCCTCCTTGGTGGACCCTCCTCCCTTCTTGCATTTGTGCTCCCTCGCTTTCAGTCCGGCTGAGGCTCCTTGAGTCTTGTTGAAAGTGCAAACGCAGCTGCACGATCCGGTAAGCGGTCTGGGTAAAGATTGGCATTTTATGTGGTGAGACCAGAGGTTTAAAGCTTGTGAAGCATAAAAGGTAAACTTTTATTATTTTTTGTTTTGTTTTCTCACATGTAACAGCTTCAAAGCATTAACTAGATTGCAATAAGTAGCACAAATTACTTGTCTGAGTGCTACTAATACTAATAATAATAATAAACACCATCTTTGTTTAAATAACCATTTGCAAAATCAATAAGATTATTAAAACATCTTCATTTTTTTTGTCAGTTTGGTGACAAACTAAAAGGTTATCATCCTTGAAGCAGCACCAAAGTCCCACTTGCGGTGGAACACAGCAGTCTACTCAGTGTCGAAGTCACTCTTAAAACAGATTATGTAAGTCTGCAGTGTGCTTTTTGGAGACAGAGCTTTTTATTTCTCACTCCAGTGAACTGGGGAAACGCTCCGGGAAAGCATGACGCAGTGCTGCCTCTGTCCATTTCCTCCCCCCTCATCTTGTCTATATTTAATGCTTATAGATTCTATTTATCCGCTCCCAGCCACGCTTTCTGTTTCAGGAGGCCGCAGTCAGGAAGCGTTTTCGCCCTAAATATCAGGCAGTAAAAAATGGGCACACACACAAAAAAAAAACAAAGGAAAGAATGAAAATAGAGGGAAAATAGAGGTTTTGCTAGCTAAGTTTCAGCACATGTACATTATTCAGATTCAGGTTAAAACATTGGGTGAAAATATTAGTGCTGTTTTCATTTTCAATGCCCACATTTTCTTTCCAGGAAATTTTGTGCAAATTGCTACTGAGCAGGTAAAAAGGCAGAGCATAATGAAGTCTCTGTGAACCACCATGTCTTAAACGGTTGTTTAGCATAACTTGGAGTTTTTGAGTTTGTTTTTATCTTAAAAAAAAAGAAGAAAAAACAAATTTTAAGTGAGTAGTTCAAGTTCACACCAGCTAAAAAGATAAAAATTTACATGTATTCATTAGAACATAAGAAGAAAAATACAGCAAGATCTTTTGCATTTTCCATTTTCAATTTAATACTTTACATCCCTGGCTTTAGGTCTCTTACGGCTGTGTGATTAAAATGTTAATGATGTGTTTTCTAAGTCCAATCTGCACAGCATGCCTGACAGTAAAAGACACATATCTGCATCTATCAAGGTTGATCATTATGGTTATTTAGATTTAAAATGAGTTTGTCCTGATGAAATACTATTGGACCTGACTGTGTATTACAGCTTCTACTGTACAATCCTAGTGCCTCTTGACCAATGGGAGGAATTGGTCAGCAATCTCATTTGCTCCTTGTAATGATGCCTGTTCCAGAGAAACCATGAAGCAGCCAAGCAGGGTCAACACATAGATACCAGCAAATGACTGCTTAATAATCTGAATCAAGTCTGGGGTCCTCTTTGTGTTTCAGCCTCCAGGTATCCATGAAATATGTCACCCAAGGCCTTTATGGTTAATGCCAAATCATGCCATGAAGAGTAAAATACTAAAAAAAAAAAAAAAAAGCAAAAAAAAAAAAACACATGTATGGATGAGAGTACACTCTCAAAAAATAATTTTCTTTACTTTAAAAAAATCCTTCACAACTTTAAAAATGTCGGCGAGGGTAGAAACCAGGACGAGAAAAAACATTTAGTGTCCATGGTGATTTGGGGATATTTATGTCATCGGTTTATCCAGGAGGAAAACGTTGCTATAGTGAAGCACATTTCTGCAAAAGAAAAGTGATACTATCACTTAATAAATTCATTTTTTCATCTGAGGCTTCTTTCGTTTCCTGGTTCGAAGGGTCGGTTTTGTTTTTGTTTTTTCTATCTTTAGGGTTACCTGTGTGGTATCACCAACATAAAATCCAACTGCTGTCAGGTGCAGGCGGATCACCGCAGCAGCATCTCACTCTGCCTCCCACTCCTTCAAAACCCCCGCACTGAGCATGCTCAGACTAACCTGCTCCACAATTCTTTACACATCATCTGACCAGGGAACGATGAGAAGTGACAGCCTCAGAGGAAAACCAATCTGGCACCTGACCTAGTGAGGCAGAGCCAAAAACACAGAGCGGTACATAGGATCTGAAGCAAGTTTTAATTTATATGCCTGTTAATGTGTGTGAAGGGTGCCTTCCTTATCGTAGTGTAAAATATACAGCAGATTCATAGGTGTTGTTTTTGTTCAAATGAAAACCTTCGATTATCTCTTATGGGCTTGTATTTCTGGCCTTAACCATTCAGTGTAAAGCCAGAAAAATGATGCTCTGATCAAATGACAGTAAAAGGATGAGTTATATTTGGAAAAAGAGAAAAACACTCCACTTCACCCTGAACCCACCACACCAACTGTGAAACATGGTCTTGGCAGCATCATGCTGCTGAGGGTCAAGGAGGCTGGTAAGAGTTGATAAAACAAAATAAGCTAAATACAGATTGATCCTGGAAGAAAACTGTCTTATAGGCTGTTAAGGAATTCATGCGGGGAAGAAGAGTCACCTTCCAGTAGGAAAACAATAAGCATAAACACAGTTACATCAAAAAATATATATTCATGAGTTAGAACAGGCTAGCTAAAGTGCACATACACGAATCCAATTGAGAAGCTTGTTAGAACCAGAATTACAGAATCACTTCGAAAGATGAATCCCTTTGACAGACTTCATAGAGATCTATGCTTTTATGCAGGTTACAGTAGAAAAACTAGATCAACAAGTATTTAAAATGAAGCACAAAGCAAAGGTGGGATTAAAACATAACTTACAGTGCAGCTTTTAATTTTCTCCCCTGTTTAGACCAGATGAGAATGTATAGCTCCCACTGCAATCAGCAGAAGAAATTTCTTTTAATTATCCATGGCAACCGCTCTCCTCTGGGGCTACATTAGAACATGTGCTTTAACAAACAACGACCTGCTCTCCAATCACATCCCTCAGCTCCTCTGTAAGCTCAGGCAATGTGGGCTTGGGTAGCTGTGAAGAAATCACAAACAATATTATATTTTAAGTTTGGCTCCTCACCGCCCACCTCCTTTCCCACTCGCTCACATATTGTGTGCGAAATGTAAAACACTTTCCTTTTCCCTCGGCGAGAAATAAATAGCATGTAATTAAAGCCAGCTTGGCAGAGACCATTTCTAGCTTGAAGAAGGAAGATTTTTTTTTTTTAAACAAACACATTTTATTACTCCATTATAATCATAATGGTTTCTTGCTTTGCAGGTTCTTCCCTATGCTCCGCTTGATTTTTGAACTGAAAGCTTTAAGTGGAATGGACCAACAGCTTCAATTTTGTGCCCTCAGTAATTCTAGGAAAAGTGCTGCCAAATGTTTATTATGATCTCGCTCTGTTTTAGGACTGTTGTGAATTTAATTATTTAAGCATCCTCTAATGAACAACCTTAAAAATAATTAAACTTTCAGTCTTGCTGCAGTCCTTCTCCGAATAGTTCCAAATGTATCTTAACCTTCAAAGAAAAAAAAAGAATTATTATGAATTGTCTTTCATAATGTGCATTACTGAGCATCTCTATCAAACACATGAAAAAACTGAATGTTGAGTCACACTGCCACCTGGTGGAAGTTTATAGTGTCTGTGTTCATAGTTGTGACTGTTTTTTTGTTTAGGTAGTTTCTAAGACTATAAATTACTACACAATTTATCATGTCTGTTTTCAGAGAATTTAAGTTCTGAATTTGAAGTGTGGGCTCAGCGTTTGTATAAAACATTTTGCTCTTGTGCCACAGAAGATATTTTACTTGGGACTAAAAAAAACAAAAACAAAAAAGTCTTCAGTTACATTTTTTTCTCATTATTTTATCCAAATTTGAGCAAAAAAGGTCTTATGGATGCAGTTCTTGGCCAACTCACAGGTTGGCCAAGAACCAACCTGTGAGTTGGCCATGTACTGTTCAAAATTAACAGTACATATAGAACTTATTTGGGTCCTGCTTTCTATCTCATAAACCTATATAAACCACACTTTGTGTCCATTTTGTGCCACACACATTTATACACTGATATGCAGCTCGGTGGGCAACTAGGGGTTGGGTGCCTTGCCCAGGGGCACGTTGACATGTGGCAGGAGGAAGCTGGAATCAAACCTGCAACCTTCCAATTACAAGACGACTACTCTAGCCACAGAGCCACAGTCGCCCCTACACAAACACTTTGCATTTGTGAAAACGAACATCCTCAGGAGGTTATTGGAGATTAATGATACATGAAACAGTGCTGCGTTCAAACTGGACTTAGCATTCCACAGATAAAGCTGCTTTTGTCTGCCCTGACTTGTTGACCAATGACTCTACTCTTGCTCTTAATGTTCTCCGAGGAGGTACAATAAATCCCTACTCATTAACTTCTTTCATCTCCAGTGGTAAGGAAATCTTAGTATTTCACTTTAAGCAAAAATACTTATTATGTCGTGAGAGTTTTTGTTCCCATTAAAGGTCACGGGTTAGTGTAGTGGTATAAAAATGTATTTTCACCAAATTTGTCCACCTTTTCCTTTATGTCACAGTTAAATGTGAAGGATCCTCAAAGTTGTTTTTTTTTAATTTCCTTTATGGTAAAATCACATTGAGATCTATATCTAATTTCAAGATGGACCTGGGAATAACAAAGAAAAAGATAAACTTAATGAAATGCAAAATGTTAACTGCCCTAATTGAAAAAGTAATTATCCCCTAAATCTAATAGTTAGTTGCTCCCCACTTGACTGTCACCAAGCATTTGAAATAAATGTTAAGATTTCTGGAGGAGTTTTTTTTAGTCCAATCTTCTGAACTATTTTATTCAGCCACTGGAGAACCTTTAGGATAGAAAACCTTTTCAAGGTTAATGCCACAACATCTTAATTGGATAAATCCAGATTTTGACAAGACCACACCAAAATCTTGATTTTATTTTTGTTTTGAGTCATTCTGTTGCTACTATGCATCTTACCCATGTCTTGCTGAGTAGCTCAAGTGAGCTTCAGCTTAGGTTCACGAACACATGGCCAGACACTCATTGAAGGCGTTTGTCCAGGTACTGCAGCAAAAGCAAACATCCGTCATCTGTCGCCACGTTTGTCTATTAATATGCTATTTTTCTGATACGCCGTGTCAGTGTTACACCAGATGTAATGGGATGCACATCTTCCAAAAGGTTCCACTTTTGTCTTGCCAAACAACAGAACATTTCCCCCCAAATATCCTAATGTCTAGAGTCATAGAACGGCTCAACACACAGGGAGGTTCCCTGCAATAAATCAAACCAAAATCATTTATTCACTTCATTGAGTATTTACTCAGGTTATCTTTGTTTGAGATTAAAATTTGGCTAATGATTTTAAATGTTTGGAATTATGACATACTACAGTTTATTGATGCTCCTTCATGGAGGCCTCACACAATTCATTGGACAAAAACTCCTGTGGAAAGCTATTTTACAAGAAACATTAAATCAACCATCCCATTAGTTTGCTCTTTTGCATCATCAAACTCAATCGAACTACATCCTGTGTCTACAAAGCATCTCTGTGCCGCTCAATATTGCAATATCACTAGTTTGTTTTATTATTTACATTTGTTCTTGCAGAAAATCTATAAAAACTTTTATTTTCACAATTAAAAAGAAAGATAGAAAAACAACTTTAAACAAGTCTCTTTCTGTGTCTTGAATAAGTCATAGTCAAACACACTAACTTAATAATGCAATTATTGACACTGAGATAAAAATCCTGCTCTTTATGCAGCAGATGGGATTTTATTAATCTTTGCGCCATTGAAATGTAGCACAGGAGAACACAAAGTACAAGTAAACAAAGATAACCTCAATGAAAATGACCAAGGATTTTAAATGACAGATATGATCTTTGCATCAGACTTTGTATAAACAATGAGACAAGTACCATATTGGATTGGCCCTATGCTGATGGGGCAATATATTTTCATCAGGCATACAATGACACACTTTGAATGGGGAAACTGTGGTAGGTTTTTCATCTTATTTGAGACAATGATAAAAAAAAATAAAAAAAAAACATTTTAGTCCCATAAAAAATTGAAGCAGCAGAGAGATTAGTCGAAGGATTCTGACCTTAGCGTAGGTAGCAATTTTTTCTTGGTTGATGTTCTTCGTTCCTTTTAAAGGAGTTCAGTCTATGTTCACTTTTTGACTTTTATTATTCACAAAGGCATAAGGACTCATACTGACAGTGACAAGTTATTAACAGGGTTTGCATTGTTTGATTTAATGTTATATATTCAATTACATGTGATATTTTGGGTTGAAAACCTAACCTGCATGTTGGGTCCACCCTGTTGTGTTAAATCAACGCCAGGCTGACTTAGTCCATATTTAACTTTGCACCAGAGAAGTTTGTCTACCTAAACTCAGTAACATTAGCCTTTTGGATGCTAAGTAGTTAGCACATGTTAGCACTGTCTATGAGTAGCATTCTCTTCTACCAAAAGAGCTGCTTTAAAACTTAATATGAACAGACTGAAAACCAATATTTGTACATACTGCATATCCATACTACTCACTACAGCCATATTGCTTTAATTTTGAGAGATTATGCACTGAAGCTAAACAACTATAAATTTAGCATGATTATTGTTATTCATATTCAATCTGAAGTCTACTATGTTTTTTTTTTCGCTGTTTCTAAGCTAATAATTTTGAATGTAGGAATAAACTAGGCATACAGTTCACTCATTTCAATATTTCTTGCCTTGTATTTCAAGATATTGATTATTTTCTTTAACTAACTATTTTTCTTAGCATTAGACAATAATCCACAATCCAGTTTTAGGGTTGAACACATAAACTCATTTGCCTGATCAAACCCCCAACCCCAACCTTGTTTCAAACCAGGACCTGTTTAGTAAAACGACTCAAATCAAATTGTTTTTAATCCAGTAAATTGTTTTTTTAGACAGTTGTGCTATGTATTTACATAAACAAGATTATGTGGACAACACTCTTCATTCCATAGTGGCTTCACGTGCTAAGAAAGCATTCCTTAATAAAGGATGACTTTATTTTCAGAAATTCTGTTAAAATGTCCAGGAAGTCCATGAGGTTAATCTGCTCTGGTCAGGTGAAACATAAACTGGTTATGCATATCGAATCAGGTTGTTGGTCACATATTCATCATGACTTGCAGGGATGAAGGGAGAAAAAAAAAAGTTTGGATCCTTTAGGTACCGGTGTTCCCGTGCCTTTTGCTGGAACATATAATGGGATATATTACTCTATTAAACTCATCTAAACTGCTCTTCAAATACTTCAAAACTATGTATAATAGCCTTGCCTTTATTAAGCCTTGAACCTTGGATTTGACTTAATCTTCACCTATAGCCCCACATACTGAATCACAAAATGAATAGTCAGTTAAGCTGGTGCTGTGAACAGCTTAGTAAATTTGTACCCAGAATGTTTACATAGTCTATCATCCAAAGAACTTTCACCATGAATCATCTGCACAATGCCTTTCTTCACAGGGGAGGCTCTTCTCTCTTTCAACCATAACCGCGGCTGTGCTTTTCTTAGAGTTTTGAGAGACCCTGAATAGCTTGAAAAAGGTCAATCTTTTGTACAGAGTCACACGAGTAAGTCCCAGTGTCCTGCGTGACGATCCTTGACAGCGAAGCAGCTCCCCATAGGCTCGACGGAAATCCCTGTTGAATGCGGGATAGAGGATGGGATTAAGGGTAGAGTTCAAATATCCTAGCCAGAGAACTACTGAATGGAGGGTGTTTGGAGGATTTGTCTTTTCCTTTACACCCATGCAGGTGAAGTAGCTGAAGTAGGGGAACCAACAGATGATAAATGCACCGAGTACAGCTGCCAGGGTGACGGTAGCCTTGTGCTCACGGGCTATGGCAGCAGTCGCCGAGCGTGCAAATGACGGAGTGGTAGCACGGATACGCCTCACCTGAAAAGATTGGTGGTAGGGTAGGGATGGGGAAGCAGAGGAAACAAAAGAAATGTTTTTTCATTAATCCAAGGAACTGATTTCAAAAACCTACATTCAAAACCACAAAATCTGCATGAATCTTTTTTGACAAGTGACAATATGATGTGTTGCCACACGAAGTCAACAGCCCAGAACATAAAGTACAAAAATCCCTCCACGAATATGCATCATTATTGCTAATAATTATTGTTCATGTTAATTACATTTAACATTTTGATTCCCCTGAGGTGTTAATATGGCACGAATCAATGGGCTGTTTTTCCAACCACTCTGTGTTGAAGTTTGGAAATTGCTGTATGAAAACAGAGAGTGTGAGATTAAGATTTTCAGCACAGAA
This sequence comes from Micropoecilia bifurca, assembly GCA_903067075.1. Lineage (NCBI taxonomy): Eukaryota > Metazoa > Chordata > Actinopteri > Cyprinodontiformes > Poeciliidae > Micropoecilia > Micropoecilia bifurca. Next base: position 3,434 of record CAEGAF010166483.1, on the reverse strand, counting down.
ACAAATAGTATAAAACAAGAAATTAAAATTTGGACAAGCACCTCAAATCCACACTTATTGCTCCTTCAAAGGGAGTTTTATTATAGCTCAGTGGTTCCTAACCCTGCCCTGCATGTTTTAGATGTATCTCTGTTCCAGAACACCTGTTTTAAATGATTGTAGGATCTCCTTTTGAGATCATGAAGTGCAGCTGAAGCATGTCTGACTTAAAGTATTAATTTAACTCAGATGTGTGGAAGCAAGAAGAAACCCAAAACATGCATGGCAGGAGTACTCTAGGACCAGGGTTGGGAATCACTCATATACTGCATGGCATCATGAATCAAAACAGTTGAAATTTAAATTTGGCAACTATAGAAATCTAAAAACAACATTGGATGGGTCCGGGCATCTTCAACAAGGATGTGAAATTGTATGAAGGGCTCTGTGCACAGTAATACTTGGCCATGTAAGGGAAAATATACAATGTACTTTTACAGCTTTTGAATTTTTTGTACATATGAGTTTTAATATGATGCAAAAGAATAATCAGAACACAAATGCCTCTTCTCCCAGCACTGTTCAGTGTGGTTTGGTAAAGTAGTGCGGTACAGGTTGGTTGTATGGGCCGTTTAAACAATGGGAAAAGACAAAATGATGAACCAAACCACTGACATGTGCCAAATCACTCAGGGCCTACGTGGTATTAGAACTATCTGTGTGGTTTCAAATGGTTTCGGTTTATGGACGATTTAAGATGAATCAGTAATTGACACTGACCTGTTCACGTGCCACTCTGAAAATGCAAAGATACATTCCGCACATGACCATCAGTGGTAAGTAAAAGCTCCCAAAGGCATAAATAAGAACATAGTTGTTGTTCCACTCAAACTGACAGAAGCGTCCTTCATCAGTGCCCTCATCCCCAAATTCCCAGTCCAGGTTTTGCACCCTGTAGTCTGCTGTATTCCAGCCCAGGTGGACGGGGAGAAAAGCCACAGCCAGTGACAGCAGCCAGATGAAGATGATGGCAAGTGACACCCTTCGCGGGGTGACTCTCTGAGAGTGGCTGAGGGGAGACGAGATGGCCAGGTACCTGTTCACGCTGATTGCCAACAGGGTCAGGATGGAGCATGTGCACAGCATGACATCCATTGAGATGTAAATGTTACACAGTGTTCCTCCGAAAGGCCATTTACTGTCGCGGAGCTCCAGCGTGGCAGACAAGGGCAGCACCAACACGCCGAGCAGGAGATCGGCAACTGCCAGCGACACCACAAAGCAGTTCGCTGTTCGCCACAGACGTCGGCTGAGCCCCACCGCCAAGCACACCAGCACGTTGCCACCGACGGTCAGAAGTATGACGGACATGAGGAACAGCCAACGGAGAACTGTGGTGACAGTCATTTCCACCGCTTCTTCACTGTCACTTTTAGTTAAATTAAAATGAATCATCCACTTGGCCAGTTCAGTTGTTCAAAATAGGATTTTCCTCTTGATGTATCTTTGAGGAGCGGCTGTCGTCTTCAGAAACACATCACTCCATGGAGAGGCCTTTATCGCCATGTCTTTTCAAACTCTGACAGTGTTGCTGAAGTAAACAGGCCCCTGGGAAAGACAGAACAAGAATGTATTATTTATAGGTTAAACATTTCATGGATTCACATTCATTGAAAGCACAACCACACAAAATCTCAGTCCTCCTCACATGTTTTTTTCACCTAGATCCTTTCAAATATTCTTTATGGACATGTTAGATTGATCCCATATGACATCCCAAATTTTCACCAATGTATGAATATTTTTCTGACCCCTTTTTCTGCTGGGTATGACTCCAAATTAATGGTGGAAAATTTGGCAATTTTGGAGATTTTTTTTTACCAGAGCATATCTATAATATTAGAAAGAAAGTGCAGCTTGAGAATCTGACTAAAACTGGCCCGTTCCGACATAGTGCTGCCATGCTATTGGCTGGTGTTTTCACAGGAGTGTGTTTAATTTTCCTTGGTGCTGATTGGCTGTGCCTGCAAAGATGGAAGACTTTAGATATTAGGTTCTGTTTTAGTACAAGGGTGGCTTCTACTGTGAATGTTAATGAATAGTAGGATATGTTTGGTGTTTGAACTCTTAAAACAGAAATTTCTGTAAGTTTTCTGAGGGGGACTCATGTATTTGCTGAAGTTAGAAATTCACTAACAGTTGCAGTCTTTAAACTCTGTGGATACCAGGTTCCACCGTAGTTTGTAAAAATCTGTTTTTGCCTTTATCATTTGACTTGTCTTTAAATATCTTGTATCATTGAAAGTGTCAAATTATGTTGACTACGGCTACATTTACAAAATCAAAAAAAAATTATCATTATCTGTTCATGTTGAATAGTTTAATAGGTATGCATTAAGTTCCTCTGTCCTCCACAAAGTTCCAGGTTTCCAACAAGTTACTTCCTTAGCATGGTTACTGTGTTACTTTCTAACGATTTGTTTATCCCATAGGCTGTTTATTTTTCTCATATAGTTTGAAATATACAGTCCTGCCTGTCATCTAGCTGCAGAGTAAGCTAACTAATGATCATCTGCCATCATTAGCACATCTTGCAGATTCTCTTGCAGCGCCACAAGCCACACCAGATTTTATTTTACTAGATAGAACAATTCACAAAGCAAATATGGCATTCAGGAGTCTTTATGGGAATTTGGCAGTAAGTGAAGCAAGTGTATGCATTCATAAATAGAAAAAGGGGGTGGATTTTAAAAGATCCCCAGCATAAACAATATAAATAGATAAAAAAAAACCTCATAGATGCTGAGGTCAACGAGTTCGTCTCTGGAGATTTATTGGAGACTGCGTAGGCAGAGCAGTAATTACTCACCAGTAGCGAGGTCACAGCAATCTTTTATAAACAATCATAAAACATTCAGTGTAGTGGTTGTATAAATGTAAACTCTTTTGAAATAACTTGACATAAGACAAACAATTTATTATGTCCCCTCTCGTAGTTTGAAAATACACTAGAGAGCTGTTTTATTTTCGTCTTTTTCTCATTTTTACATGGTAAAGTCATGTCCTATTAGTTAATACACACTGCCTGAGTTTACAGATCAATGTTGTTCATGTACACCTTGTCACAAAACACAATACTTTGTGAGAAATCAAACAAACAAAACGTGCCAAATGCGCTCACGATTGCTTTTGTATCTTCTGTCCAGGCCTCAGCTGCCCCAACTGGTGAGGCTAAGATAGCGTGCATAAATGAAATTTATGACACACACAAATTATTTGATAATCAAGAAGCTAAACTAATTTTACAGCAACATCTAATTTAATCGGACGATGTCAGGCAGTGCTTTATTTGGCATCACGCACAAACACACACACACACACACACACGCACGCACACACACACACACACACACACACACACACACACACACACACACACACACACACACACACAC
>CAEGAF010166478.1:0-24519 GCA_903067075.1 Micropoecilia bifurca | reverse complement strand
AAATAGTTTGCTCGTGACAGCTTCTGCGCGCGCGCGCGCGCGCGAGAGAGAGAGAGAGAGCGAGCGAGAGAGCGAGAGAGAGAGAGAGAGAGAGAGAGAGAGAGAGAGAGAGAGAGAGAGAGAGAGAGAGAGAGCAAAAGTGAGACCTTGGCAGTAGAGAATGAGAAGAAGCCTGAGGCAGTCGCACACTTCAATACACACATCCACATCCAGCATCAGTGAGTATGAATGGTCATTCAGCTGAAGCCAGAAGTATGAAAACAAGTCAAAAGAGGGAAAACAGGGGTGTGGGGTTGGGAGGTGAGGGGGGTGAAGGATGGGGTCTGATGCCAAAAGAAACACGGTCGGCTCTTCTCTCCTGCTCCCCTGTCCCCATGAAGACCCCAGGCAAATATTCTATGAATGAGAACATTTTTGGGGAAGCTACATTTTAATTTCTCCCTGCAGCAGAGGAGGTAGCAGAGAGGTGACTCATCGATGATGTCATCCAAGTGTAAAATGATAAACTAGTGTTGATGTGTTACTGAGGACAGGAGTGTACCATGATTATCGGCCTGATGCTTTTTTCTTTCTTTCTTTCTTTCTTTCTCTCTTTCTTTGTCAGTGGGCGATCAATAAAAATCAAACAATTACTGTGATTGTTTCAGAGATCAAAAAACTAAAATTATGCTTAATTTTTTAAACATGATTCAGTTTAGAAGACAATTGCACGTCTTATTTATACTAGCAAGAAGTAACACAGCTTCCGACATACTGGATTAATGCCGGGGGATCTGCTTTATTTGTTCTGCAAAACAGTATTGATGATTTAAAAAATCTGAGAATTGATTAAAACAAGCTGGAGTAGTTCAGTAACCACAGTGGAATGAAGTGCAATTTACAATTTTTATATATTTCTTTAAAAACAAACAAAAAAAAGAAATGAGGACCATGCATAATTTTCCTTCCACTTTATAATCATGTACAGCTTTGTGTTGGTTTATCATAAAATCCAATTAGAAATTTGAAAATGTATGCACTAGGATGTCCTGCAGCAACATTGATGATTAGAATCAGCAATTCTAATCGTCTGCGTATAAAAATAGAAATAAAAAAACCCAGCATCATTATGGAACTGCGGGTCTGCAGGCGTTTGACAATAATAAACGGATATTCACGGATAAATGAGCTGAAGAGACGAGGCAGTTCGGACACGGTCCTCTGATCTCTGGAAGCAAATTCCCGGTAATTACGCAGCTTTATGATCATTTTGAATTTATGCTCACTGGATGTAACAATCTTCAATCCTAGAAATGATCAGCCAAGTCCATCTAAATGCCTTTTAAATACTTTCTAAATAGCTGTCGTTTACTTTACAGCCACAACGCCAGACGAAACCCGGAGGGGTCTGAGAGTTTGGTGGGGCACAGGGAGGGGTTGGGTAGAGAGGGTCTCACAAATACTCCAAGGGGTTTAAATGACCCCTGATGTGGTAGCTGATTACCACAGTGAAGCGCCGCTGGTTCAGTGACAGCTGACACAGAGACGGTTCCTTTTAGCCGGCGTTAATGCCGAACATTAACAACAAAAAAAGAAGAAGAAGAAGAAAAAAGATCTTCTGCAACAAATCTAAATAGGTCAGTGGCCCTGAAGTTCAAACCCCGTCAACAAATTACTAAACACAAAGCACAATTGCAAATTAAGAATACAAAATGACACTAACAAAACAGAAGCGGTATGTCTGTGGAAAACCTGAGGCTTCACTGATTGGACAATACCACTTTTGGCCTTAGAGCCATAAATTATTTGTCAGAAATATGAATGTCAGTGGGGATGGGAATGAATATTTTTTAGTTTGGAAACTCTAAGAAGTTCAGTTTTTTTGTTTTTTCAGTTTGGGCAACATGTCGAGCAGTGACTCTTCTCGCCTGTCTAAACAAAGAGAGAGTGAATGCCAGAATGATTTCTGGTACTAAAGTGAAAAACGGTGTCATCTAATCAGTGATGTGTCACATGTCCCACTGGGCCCTACGTCTTCTGTTTTGTTAATGTTGTATTTTCTTAAAGATACAATGTTATGTAAAATAGATTTTATTGAGAAACTATTCAGCTGTGCAAAACGCTTGGATGTACGTAGCTCCGCCCACGACATAAAGTTCCTCCTCAGAACTGTTTCCAAACTTCCTCCTCACGGAGCAGCATTGTCCCATAATTCCGCCACTTAACTCCTGCAGACTAGCTACCAGAAATTAGCAAACACCTGGTGGAACTGCACATCAGCAGAGTTCATTATAGGAGCTACTTCTCAGTGGGTTATAGAGGAGCCATGTTGTGATGACGTCCTGAAAGAGGATCTTCAGAAAGAGCAGGAGTTTTTAAAGAGACAGAGACCCAATTTCAAGGTGTTAAATTGCAAGGTCAATTTTTTAAAGACATATTTGAAATACAGCAATTTTTGTTAACAAATTAAGGTAACATAGTTACTTGATTTTGCTATAAAATGATACTGTTTGGCTAGAAACACATAGCACAACCCCTCTAATTTGTAATTGTGCTTCACTAAATATCGTGTTTGTGAATATGTTGTGTTTTTACGTTTGTAGTTGTGTTCAGGGATTTGTTGAAGTGGTTTACACTGTGAGATTTGACTTCTTCTGCCAGAGGTGGACTGAGACGTTTTTGTCCATTTGGGCTCGTTTAGCTCCTGCAAATCTGCCAGGTTAAGAGTTAAGATTGGGATGTGATTACAGAAAACCACGGGCTGGATGTGAAGCACGCTCTCCGATATCAGAGCTCTGCACTTTGTCCCCCCTGCATTCATCTTCGTTGACCTCCTCTGTCAGACGTTTCTCGGCACCTTAACATCAAGCGATGTTCAAAGCGCCAAATCCTGGGGGGCTGATTGGTAATCCAGCCTCGCCCTACTGTCAGATTAGCTTCCAGCAGGAAGGACTCTTTGCTCACATGACCACAGGACTTTGGTTTGTGTTTAAAGTGGTAGATCTAATGATTAATGCCTTTTGTTGTTTTCTGCCAAGCAGGAAAAAAAAACCCATGATTGATAGTTATTTTTGGCACAACAAAGCCTCCCCTCCTACAAGTCGATTTTCTTGTAGACCACAAGGAGGGAGAGGAGGGAAACAGGCATCAAAAGGAAACTCACAAAAACAACATTTGTTTTTCCTGTCCCATTAAAATCAATTAGACAACTCCATGCTGAGTGATAACAGCTTCTGATTACTCCTTGGGAGGAGACTGATGCTATCGCGCTCTTTTTGCTGAAACAGCATGACAAGTCGTTCTTTTTACCAAATAGGGAATGGGGACTACACCGGTCTCAGCTCAGTCCTTTATCTCCGATGTGGGACACAGTGGTGTCAAAGAGCGCCTTGTGATCCCTCCACCTCCTCTGCCCCCCCCTCCCTGGAGCAGTGGGAGGTATTTTAATGGCCGTCTGACCTGTGGTGGCAGTAACATGCTGCCACGTCTGTCACAGGGAAACCGTTGTGCTGCATCAGAAACCGCAAGTTAACCTGTTGCTTTTCTGCTGCAAAGTAAAAAAAGACTAAAGATTGTCTTAGCGATATTTATTAATATCCAAAGTAATGATGCGTAAAAACTTTAAACAAATTCCTCTTTTTGTGATTTATAGTAGAATGGGCTCACATGAAAAAAAAATTGCTGCCGTTTTCTCAAAACTAGCATTAGAGAGCTTCATGAGTTGGCAAGATAAAGTTGGGTTTTAATATTTGTCAGCTCCAGTTATTTTGAACTGCTTAAGGACAAGGCTATTTTCTTGCTGCCATGTCTGCGTTAGCATGCTAGCTCACGTCTTTTATTGAACAGAATATTCTCTTACCTTCACCATAGAGACAGTTGGCTAATGGCTGTAACATTTTGAAACCCTCAGGTCATATTAGACATTGTGTCTTCCCTCATTTACACTCTAGATTGTCACAAAAACGGATAAGTTTGCAAATCAAAAGTTCCTCCATCAACTTAAAAAGTAAAAGATACTCAAAACATTTACACTGATAGTTTCAGTAAGCTAAATCTATACGAGAAGGAAAGTTCAGAAATAATAGAGGACTATTTGTCAGGAAACAAATATTAAGAGAATATTCTCTCTCTCAAAGAATGCAGAAATATTCTTTGAGAAAAAAATAATTTTCAGGTAGAGGGCAGAGTTTTGAATAAGGGCATTGTAATGTCTTATTGTAAAAATAAAGAATCCAGCTATTAGAATGAGAAATGTCTATAAAGTAAGTCTAAATAATAGCTGAACAAGTTTTGTCCAAACTTCTTGTTGGTTTTCTACTCAGAAAAAAATCACATTTATCTGACCCACTGTACGCTAAGAACACGTTGTCACGTTGCGTCCAGTGTCTTTTCTCCTCCAGCTGAAGCTTTGCTCATAAACTGGACTGACTCTGAAGTCTGGAACCAGCAATGAAACTACATGCAAAGAGCTCATGTTTTTACAACTCTTAGAAGTTACATAAACTGTGGCTAGCTGGTGGAAAGTGTAAAATTACATGGAGTCAATGTTGTCATGATGAAATCCAATACTCAGTTGTAAACTTTTAGGAAAAATTAAAATTGATGTAGTGTAAAATATCTGTGTGGAAACTGACAGGACAGAGACGTTTCTCCAGTTAGTTTTGGCTTGTTTGTTAACTTTCTCTCTTTTAAGGAGAAAAAATAAAGTCGAATTCATCTCAATTAACCAGTGAGAGACTTCAATCACAATAGAGAGAAAAGTTTCCCTTTAAAGCTATGAGAACTATTTGGCTTTTATGAATATGTAACCTGTAATTCTTTTATATATTAAGCTTCGGTAATGGAATTAAATGATGCAGCATCAGAAAACCTGTTTCTCAGTATCCATGAGTCCAGACCTTCTGTACAAACCAAATGGCACAAGGTTTTACCAGCCTAACACTTTCCTAAATATTGTATCACATTTCAAAAATAAGTGTCAAATAGCAATGAATATTAAGTGATGAACAATAATTATGGCCAACCAAAGTGGTCAATAGCCGTGTTACCATTACAAGTCTGCGCACATTTGTGTCACTATTCTGCTAATGTTGAAAAAACACAATTTGCCGGTAGAGGATCTTCCATTACATAAGAACTGAAACTGGAGTTACACGTGAACAAGCCTGTTCACGAAGTATGGAAAATCATGGGAATTTATGTAAATGTTACATAAAATATATTATATAATATAAATCTGCCATGGCTAGCTAGCTAGCGCTCATCTTTGTTATTTTTGCCGGTAGTAACATCCGTTTGTTGATCACGTGACTTGTGTGATGCGGAAAAAAAGTGTTTCCGTTGCTGTTTTGCGAAATACATTTCTTTCAATGTGGTGGAAAAACCACCTTCACACTATCGAAAAATGTAGGGTTTTTCAAAATTGCCGTGTTTCCATTAAGCTAAATAATTTTCGTAATTTCAATTTGCACATTGCTATGGCTAATGAAAAGCAGCTAATGACTTTGCATCCAGACCCATAGAGTAGCAGTTTACCTAATGGCGGCCTGGTTCTTGTTGGCTGTGACGTCACCGCCTGTCATCCAGCAGCATCGCTTCATGCACGCGCCTGGGCCGGACCGGGCCGGGCCGGTTCCGGGGCCAGGTTCTCCTCCCACAGCAGAGAAAGCAGCGCAGGGCTTTATTATCTGTTAAACCGGCTGGACGTCTGGCTGAAAACACGCCGCTCCGCGTTTCACTCTCCTTACTTCAACTGCATTCATCCCTCAGATCGTCACTTATGGCGACTTGGCTTTTTCACATCTGGAGTTTGTTGGTGATCCTCGCGCCCGGCGGGTCTCACCTCGCGCGCCAAGCTGCCGGCGCGCGGCCGGAGGTGGATGAGCGCGTGCCTGCTGAGGAGAGAGCGAGTCGGGACGCGGCGTCCGGAAACATGTTCAAGCTGTACGAGAGATACAGCGAGGAGCCGCGGAGCCAGGCGGCCGGAAACACCGTGAGGAGCTTCAAAGCTGTTCCGAGTGAGTCACGGATTCACGCAGTCATTTCTGTCGGTGACTCCTGGTCCAACTTATTTCTGTTCATTTTGTGAATTGGATTAGTTGGATTTTGTAAAACATGAACAGAAAAAAATAATTTCTGTTCATTTTGTGAATTGGATTAGTTGGATTTTGTAAAACATTATTTTTTTAAAGCACTGAAAATGTCAATATGTACAGTTTTCTTTCAAAAAAAACTCTCACCTTACAGACGCAAACTAACGTATTTTATGAAGTTTTAAATTATAGAAAAAACACAAAAATGACACAACACACTATTATGAATAGGAAAATGATTGTTCAAATTTTATTTGCTAATAAAAGCCTAATGTACATTAGTTGCCAACCTCGTTTATTCTGATGCTCCTAAATTGAATGCAGCAAACTGTTTCCAGAAGTAAATGAATGAGTTAATAGAGTCAGTATGTGTGTTATTTATCCATCCATGGGCTCTGTGATGGCTGTAGAGGCAGCGTTAGAGCAAAACCAGCATCATGAAGACCAGACAGGGCAGACACATCAAGGAGAAATCTAAAGCAGATTAATGCAAATAATATTCCAAGTGTTGAGCATCTCACAGACAGGCCTGCTCCAGGAACGCATATTATAAACTGTCACAGAAATTATTGTGAGAAAATTTAATATTGTCATTTTGAGAATATAATATAAATATAATATAACAGAGGATCTGGAAGACATTTTAAATATCGAGAATAAAGAAATAAAACAATAGAAACAACAACAACTATGATGGATTATGAAGTCTTGGTAACTAAAAATGCATTTAAAAAATATTTAGACAGGGGAAAACAAGCAAAAGTGGCAGGTAGTGCAAGCTAACTACTTTCAATTTATTATCTGAAAAATGGAAAATAGCACAGTTAGTGACTGTCTGCCTGGTCTGACTAACAGACCAGGCATCAATCAAAAAAAAATCAGACTAGATGGATATGGTAATTTGAGAGGAGCTGCAGAGATCTGGACAACTACGACTGGTGTTATAAGCAAACCTGGTCTCTATAGAAATCCCACATAGTTTGATAATTTTGGCCTAGATGTAAATCCTGACCTGACATCACCTGTGGCAGCACACTGGGACATCGGATAGAGCTGAATGCATGAAAATATTGTGGATGCTTCAAAACACTTGAGACGGGGCTGTAGGTTCACCTTTCAACAGGGCAGCGACCCTAAACATACAACCAGAGGTACAGCAAAGTGGTTAAGGCCAAAAGTATGTCTTGCAATGGCCTAGTCAAAGCCTAGATTTACATCCAAGTAAGAATCTTTGGTAAAATTGTAAAATTTCTGTTTACAGATGCTCATTTTTCAGTCTGACTTAGTTTCAGTCTCCTGATGTGCAAAGCAGGTAGAGGCGTAGCCCTAAAGGACTTGCAGCTGTATACTTTAGTTTATCCAGCACCAATTCACAACACTTGCCATCTCAAAGCTCCAGAAAGTGTTGGTGTGAATAAAAATTCACACTTTTCAGTTTTTATTTGTAAAAACTATTTTAAAACGAAGCACTATTTTCCTTCCACTTCACAATCTTTGCTCTATACCTTGTGTTTGTGGTATAAAATTTCATCAAAGTACACTGAAGTTTAATGACAAAACGTGAATCTGACCATGTATCACACCCAGGGAAAAATATCAAAATCAAAATAGTCATTTATATACGTACTAAAAAGATTCCAGAAATAAGTGAAATATATATTTTCAAGCATCTATTCTTAACTATGGTTTAAATAGTATAGATTGAGAATTAAGTTCATCTTGGGTTTTAGTTTTTTAAATGGTTTTAGTCGCTTTTAAAGGATAAAAGTACCAACCTAAAGGGTCAAGTTGGACTTTAAAGGTGCAATCAAAATGCTTTGTGGAAAGTTAGTTGTTTTTGTTATTTTCCGTTGTTGTATTTTAGGGCTGTGAACACTGAGTGTTGATGTACCGTCCATCTCACAGCAGTAGCCAGCCTCCCTTCGGGCTACATGTCTTCACCTCAGTGCTCCGACTGCGTTGTGATTTACTGAACAGAGCGACTTAAAGAGTCAAATGCTGTTACCTCCTCAGTAGATGTAGCAGCCGAGATGTTAGACAAGCGCCTATTATCACAGCCAGACACCGGCTGCACACCAAAAAAAAAAGTAAAGCCTCAGGAATAACTTTTTCTCCAATAAGCACTTCCATATGCCTGCGAGAGTCCTACTGGACTGGTCCAATGTTTGTCTTTCAGACTATGGTGGAAGTGCGGGAGACAAGGCTGAACTTCAAGAGTATAGCTATCAGGAATGAGGTTTTTGGTCATGCATATGGCAAGCACTTAACCGTGCAGCGCTTAATATTTTCCATGCTACTCCGCTCAGATGTGTTGAGAAACATGTTGTGGTGAGTGGGGTTTTTCTCTGGTTACTGTTTCTCAGTTACCACAAATCTGTCAGAAGAGATGACAAAGGACGAGATAAAACAGATAACAGGTTCCAGGAAGTGCTCATTTTAGGTTTCGCATCTGTTTAAGAGCATATCTGTTTGAGGTGAAAAGAGATTTTTGATTTCTTTGTCTCAAATGAAAAAAGCAGCTAAGAAAGAGCAGCATCAGCTGTCGTGAGCTTTGGGTCCGTGTTAGATTCTCACCGTGCGATAAGCTTTAAGTAAAAATACAGCTATTACAATTACAGCAATAACGTATTTATCAGGTTTTTAAACAGTAACAATTATTCCTGCTGCTGCTTAAATAATAAAATGTAACCTGCATCACTCAATTAAGTTTATTTGTATAGCCCATTTCAGCAACAAGGTAGTTCAAAATGCTTTACATCACAAAAACATAAAATACATTCAACAATTGTGAATACCACTTATAGACATTGAATCTTGTCAAGTGCCATCATTAAAATGATCGGCACACAGGAAATATGTTGTCAATGTTGTATTTATTATGGCTGAAAAGCAGCTCTAAACATGTGTGTTCTTAGTCTTGATTTCAGAGGAGTGGAGGATGCTCCTTTAGTTTATGCACCGTGACTCTCTGAGGTTTTTTTGGGGGTGGAATTCTCCAGAGACCCAAATATTTCTTTCTAAGGGAAAAGTCGATTAGTCTTTTTAGCTAGCTGGGTGGCAGTGCTAAGTAACAGGTGGGAGAATAGCAGTGCTTTATGAATCGATCCCTTGCTCTTACTCTAACTCGATACAGCTGTCCGTCGGGGACTTTTTCTGGCAGGTCGTTAAGAAGTATTTAAACCATATGAATGGTGCTATAGAAAAATGTAGTAATTTTGAAAGCATTACCTTTTACACTTTGACACCAGTAATCAATCCAACACTAGCTGTCACATGTGATTTTCAAGTCGATGAGAATTTTCTTGCCACCCTGCTGATTTGTCTTTTCATTTCTTTCAGGAGTTTTGCATAGCAAAGAGTTGTTCCAGTTCAATCTGTCTTCAATTCAAAACTCAGAGATCATCCTTTCTGCCTCTTTCCACTTCCTTAACAAGCGTCCCCGTTACTATCAGAGGCCATGGCATTTGAGAAAGCCTCGCCACTTAGCCATCGGAGTCCGGCATTTGCCCTCCTCGCAGCTCCTGTTCTATGGATCTTCTTCAAATTCGGGTTTTGCAATACCTCTTGGAAACATTAGTCTTATGTCTCTAAAGAAAGGCTCTTGGCAAACCAGAGATGTGACCACAGTGGTGAGACAGGCCAGGGATGTCAATGAGCTTGTGATCACTGTGGAGGTTGATGTGGGGTTTGAGGCAGCAAGGATTCAACAGAGAAGTCCGTTCAGCCATGAGCAGCTGTCTCCGGCCAACCTGCCGTACATCCTGGTATATGCTGACGATCAAGCTATAGACGAGCCAAACAGTGTCGCCTTGTCACTTCAGAGGTATGGGCCTTTTTCTGTCGGGGACGACGCATCTGCCTCCACATCAGCTTCAAGGATCAGGAGAGAGCTCCAGCTCCAGATTGAAACCAATGACATTCCAGAGGTTCATTTCAGCACCTTGAAAAACCATGAACTCTGGCAAAACACGTACTTCCCAGCTAAAGCAAAAGCTGAAGTCAAAAATGGGAGAAAGCATAGCCAGGTGGGCAGTGAGGCCATGAACAAGCCCCAGGTTTTAAATTTTGATGAACGGACAATGAAAAAGGCGAGAAGGAGACAGTGGAGCGAGCCCAGGGTTTGCTCCAGACGGTACCTCAGAGTGGACTTTGCTGACATTGGCTGGAGTGAATGGGTGTTGGCACCAAAGTCTTTTGATGCCTACTACTGTGCCGGGACATGTGGATTCCCCATACCTAAAGTAAGTCATGGGAACTTTAAGATAAAGTCTCTCTAGAGGTTTATTATTTTAGCAATTATCTGTTGGGTGGTAGGGTGGCAATGATTATATCAACAGGAAGCATTTAAGACTTAAGAACTTCTTGTAATGCCAGTTGAGTCTAAGAGTTGACCTGTTACTGAACTGAGGAAAAAGATAGATCCTTGATTTGCCCTAGGCTGTGATAGTGTATTTTAGATGCTTATTTTGGGAATTCTATGTTGTTCAGTTAAGTGCTAATTCCTGCTTTTTTTCCACACTTGATTCCTTTAGTTGGCGCATCCCTCTAATCATGCCACCATCCAGAGTATCGTCCGAGCCGTAGGAATCATCCCAGGGATCCCGGAACCATGTTGCGTTCCAGACAAGATGAATTCCCTCAGTGTCCTCTTCCTGGACCCAGATAAAAACATGGTTCTGAAGGTCTATCCTGGAATGTCTGTGGATACGTGCGGCTGTCGATAGGACCACCCAATCCTCCAAGAAGTGTGATGATTGAAAAATAGAGAGAAAGTCTGTACTGTTGACGCTGAATGTGCAGGAAACCATGTCAGAGGGAAGAACTGAGAAATGGCCTTTCTTTTATCATAATTGTTCTTATTTGTTTTCTGATCTGACTGAACGTTGCCTTAAAGCATGCTGCTCTATTAACAGTTTTTAAAGCTAATGTTTATCACTTATTCTGTTTTCATTTATTTCTATACATTTCTTGAAGTTTAAAGGTCGAGACAGTTCCCTTAAAAAAAACATGTTCAAATCTTTTTTTGTTGGCTTCCTGGATGTTGAGGGGTGTTCTTTTGTTGGGCAAAATATCCAAAGTCATTTTGTCATAGCTCAAACTTTAGACCTTAACTCAAGTGGACCTGGTTTTTGTAGAGTCACCTCAGACTCTTCAGGAACTCTTCAGGCTGTTAGTGTGTGGTTGAAGATGAGGCGGGTTTCAGCAGCTTTCCTCTCTTGGCTTTCACCTTTTATTATAAGAACTCAACTTTTAGTCAAGTTGACAAGCTGCAACCTTATGGAGAGTGTCAGAAACTGAAGCTGCAGAATGCTCAACTTGTGTCAAGTTAACCATCTGTTGTCATTTGTGTGGTGCAGTGCTGTTTTATCATGAATTATGCATCATAATCTCCTTAAAACCAGCTCCATTAGCATTGTTTCTGTGTTTTTCATAAAGGATGGTCTTCCATTGACTGTTCAAGCATGTTTATGTTTGTGTGGTTGCATCTTCTGAGTCCTGGGGTGGAAAAACGGTGTGATGCTGCCCTCTGCTGTGAAAGCCGATGAACTGAGGAATGATAAACTTGGTGCAGCTCTTCTGGATTTTCTTTCAAATGTATCCCATGAACAAACTTGTACAGGTACTGATGTGTAAAATAATAATGGATTTTAAACGATAACTAAAATGTTCAATTTATGTATTCACAAGTATGTGACTATAAAATGTAATTAAATTGTATCACAGTAGCGTGTATACTTGAACAGATTATATGGTAAGTTTATGGAAGAAAAGATTGACTTGTAAATACAGTCAACGGTAACTGTTGACGTTATATAAAATTGACTGTAAAGCTAATAATTCTAGTATCTTTTTAAATACACTATTATGAATTAAGTGAGGATTGTGATTGTCTTTTTCATTTGAACAAATCTGTTTGAAACTACAGTGTGAATCTGGAAACAAAGCGTATGCAGTTTATTCCTATCTATATTTTTTAGGGATTTTTTAAAATATTAATTTTTTTTAATTTAGATCTGTTAAAACTATATTTTTAAAAAAACATAAACCCAAACCACACAATGTCCCCAGCTTGAAACCCATTCATTGAAAGAAACCATGGAGCTCCAGTCACACTATTGTTTGTTTTTATATAATAGACTAAAAAAAAACAGCTTGTGCAAGGTGGGTCTACATGTGGAAAATTAATTGGGTTTGGTGAAACATCAATTCCTACATTTTTTAAAATATTTATATTGCTTTTGATGTGTTTCCTCTCTGAATGGTTCATTAGTATTGGAATCAAAGTGTGAAATTTAGTGTTTTGCTTTATTGCTTCTTTTCCCAATACATAACTGTCTTCTTTTACCATTATTGTCAATGTTTAATATATTTAAGGACCTTCTCTAGTATCCCAGAATTAAACTGAATTGTCTATGAACACTCTAGTTATTCAGGTAATTATTAACTAAGTAATCAAAAAACTAAGTCAAACTCATGTTTAGCTTTAAGGGCCCTGCATGCTGAGTTGAGTGAATCTTTGTTAGTACAGACAGCACAGCATAGTGTGGAACACGAAATTTAATCTTGTGTGGTTCTTTTGCATCCAAATACAAAAACAAGAACAATAATCTAAAAACAAAATATTTTAATGAAATGTAGCAGCCTGAATTGTAAATGGAAATGATTTATAAATCATTTTAGATTAAAAACATAAAACAAGGGTCTGTTTTAAAATGTAAAAAAATCTGAATATCTGTAGGATAATTTATTTAAATATATTCACTGCAATAACAATCTCCTTCTAATACATTATTATTGGAGACAATCAAATCTTGTTGCAGTGAAACCTTTGAAGTTGGTCCCCCACCTTCTTCAAATCAGACAAAATCTGTGTCACACATCTGATTTGTGCAGGAATTTTTTTTGTTTGTGCTACTTTGGCTTTGAAAATATTAATGAAAGATTAAAAGTAATTTTGATTTAGTGAAAGTAAGGTTGGGGACTAGTTGACCTTTTGACCTTTAAACTTTAATTAATATCTTCAAAGCCAAAGCAGCACAAACAGAAATGCTTGCTGCACAAACATAGTTGAGTTGACTGACACCAATTTTGCCTGATTTGAAGGTAGGAGGCCAACTTCACTGAGGTGTTGACATACGACACCACCCACATTTCTCATGTTGTTTTTTTTTGTTCACTTTAATTTCCCTCCAGGCCTGCAGTAATTGCTGTACTTGTGCCAGTCCATTTCGTTGTCTCCTTTCACGAATGTATAACTCCATAAAGGGGAACTTACAAAAATCTTTAAAGGCCCCATTGGGAGCATTTTTAAAAGCTCAGCATGAACCAAGTACTATGTGACAAGAGTAAAAGACTTTAACTCTCAGAGGGGAGGCTGTCCTTCACAAAAACCTCCATCTATTGATAAACCCATCCGATGTGCTGATAGTGAAACAGTCCATAACTGCTGATAACATTGAGGTTGTTGTTTTCAAAGCGAGGTACAGTTTGTATTGCCTGTCAAACAAATGTAGGGCAAAAAGTTTTGTGAATTGGAGGTGATTTTCCTCCAATTCACAGAGAGATCGCCAGACTTTCTCCTTTGGGATGTTTTTCAAATAATTGAAATAATTCAATCCGAATAGTACATGTATATTGGGATCAAAGGTGTAGAATCGACAGTTTACTCTTGGGCCATAAAGTTTAGCCCATTTTCTCATGTTTCTGCTCTGATGAATTATAATGAGCCTTTTGGTTTCCTCTCTGAAATTAGTTCTCAGTTTACCTGGGCGGCCATCTTTTATGAGGTTTTTATCTATAGCATACATTTCTCCTACAATCAGATATTAAAACGAAAGTGTTCCACAGCAACGTTTTCATTAAATATGTGTGCAAAAACTTTGTCAATATAATGCTAACGTTTAAAAAAAATAAATTTCAGTTGTGATGTATAAATAAGAAATGTTAATTCATGCAATAAATCATTAAAAAAACTTGATCCTCCAATTGCTTCCTGTCGTCTGGTTGTTAATCATACGTCTCGTGTGACGTGGAAAAAAGTATTTCCATGGCAGTTTTGCTAAATTAACCAATTACGATTTGGGCCCCAACACCCCCCAAAAAAACCCACTTCATCGTAGCACCAACACATTTTTATTGAAAAGCAAAACTCATGTGTTTCCATTAATATATTCACTGTCAGTCTAGCTGGAAAGCCGTGTTGGTTAGTTGGTTTGTGGTTCTGTCATTTTTAGACTCTTGTCTGTGAGGCTGAAGATATCAGTTTATAACCTGAACTGTTTTAATCTTCTCATAATCTTAATCCCTGATCCGTCTGCTGTGTTTCAACACACTTTTCAGAAAAAGAAGTTGAAACTTGTTACGAGGTCCCATGTTCCTGCAGCTATTTCTCTCTGGTTGATGTTAATATGAATCTGGGAAAAAGGCACTTTGTGGAAATGTCCGCTTGTCAAAAACCTCACATTTTCCAGTGCTTCCCTCATTATCACTGTGGAGTGTTTATAGTGTCTTCATTAGCAGACAGCCTCCAGAAGATAACAGAGCTTTAAAAAGGCATCAATGATGGTGATGAGCAGGCCAAGCTACTTTTTTTTCGGTTGACGCCAGTCCCTCTGTTTACTCTTGGAGTATGGGAGCGGATAACAGGACCGTCATTCTTGTGCCGTTTTCAAACTTTCCAACCGCAAACTCTGACTTCAGAAGCTAAAGTTGTCGCCTGCCAAGACTCTTTTATCAAAATGAAGATATCCCGGACCTTCCTGCTCCAGACGTGCGTGACTCTGGTTGTCTCCATCGCCTCCTGCACCTGCAAGCCTCTCAGTAACAACTCCCAGAGCCAAGACCTGGAGAGGCTCTACTTGGAGCTGTCGGAGGATGAGTTGGAGGAAGAAGACAAGGAGTCACAAATGGAGGACTTTTTGGAAAGCGTGAAGGAAGGTTTCCTGAGGCAACTCAACCTTTCGGACGTTCCACAGGAGGATCGCAAGATCTCACCTTCTCAGTTCATGGTGGAGCTGTACAACAAGTACTCCTCAAACAGGTCGGCGGTCCCTCAGTTTGATGTCATACGAAGCTTCGCCGTCCAAGGTACCGACAGTGATGACGCGTTCTGTGTCTCTGATGCAGACAAGACCCGAAAAATGGAGATGTGGCTAATTGTCCCTATTGTTGTTGGTTGTCTTTTTGTTGCTAGACACAATTAGGAGAATATTATTTGCTCTGAGAAAATACTGGCATGGAAGGAGTTTGTTAAACTAATGAAAGTAAATTGCCAAGTAAGGTTTAAAAAGAATAAGTGGAGGTGAAAGGTGAAGGGGCAACGGAAGCTGCAAACTGAGAAGCTGTTATACTGGAGTGTGGGATTGAGCTGGGAGTGGATTTTTGTTTTGTTTTGTTTTGATTTTTCATTTTAAATTTGTTACCAACTTAAAAGTTCAAGAAATGTTTTAGAACCAAATCTCAATTGATATAAACTTTGATAAAAAAAAAAAAGTCAGAAGCCTTGCCTAAAACAATTTTAATATGGTAAAGATACGAAGAATGCAAATTGAATGAATATTTATTTATTTACTTGTTTATAATACAAATAAAAAACTATTTCTGGATTTCTGAAATACTTATGGAGAAATGGTTATTTAGAAATGTAAAAAATTAATATGGCTGTCTTTGGAATTCTGTAAACAAGCAAAAATATATATGTAAATATTTACTTAAGAGTTTATTTTATTTCATACTTTGGCACCCATTTCTTTCTTACTCATTTAGTAAATAAAATACTAAATGAGTATTTTATTAATTTAAAATGAGTATTTTATTAATTTTTTTATTTAAAAGGGATTAGTTTGTTGATTTTATTATATGTGTTTCTTTATAAAAATCTAAATACTTAAATAAATGTGTTTGGTAAATAAAATAAATTCATAATGTGACTTAGTATTTTTTCAACAGACTAAATAAATAAATAAATCTTGCATTTATTTATTTATTTTTGTATCTTTAATAGATGTCATGACAATCGGCCCAAAGTCAAGGTTCCGGCTGCAGTTCAACGTCAGCATCCCGAGCCACGAACAGATCATCGCCGCTGAGCTGCAGCTCTTCTTCTTCCCAGACATCGGCTCAAATGTAACGTCGCGGAGTTTCAAAGCCGCAGTCAACGTCTACGAAGCTAACGGCGACAACTCCACGTCGTCTTCACGTCCGCTGGACAGGGAAGACGTGTCGGCCTCGCAGAGCACGTGGGCCACGTTTGACGTGACGGCAGCCATTCGAAGCGGGACGAGGTCGGACGGTGGCGCGACGGCGCTCGACGTGGCGGTGGACAGGGAGGCCTGCGACACAGCAGAGGACGGAGCGGCCTGTCTGGACATGAGCGCGTCTGTCGGAGACGATGCCGCAGCTGCTTTAATTATCTTCTCAGATGACTTTATCAGCAGGAGGAGGGAGAGACAGAAGGAGCGCAGAGAGATGGTCCTCCATGAAGAAGATCCTGTCCTTCACACGGGGGCCGACTGGGACAGAGGCCGTCGAGCGCCGCGCGAGACGCCCCGCGAGACGCCCCGCGAGACGCCCCGCGTTCGGCGCCCGCGGCGAACCAAACGGAAGGCGGACGTGGAGTACTGCCGCAGAATGTCGCTCAGGGTCAGCTTCAAAGACATCGGCTGGAACAGCTGGATCGTGGCGCCCCCGGAGTACGACGCCTTCGAGTGCAGAGGGGTGTGTTCCTACCCGCTGACGGACGAGTCCACCCCGTCGAGGCACGCCATCATCCAGACGCTGCTGAACCTCAGGGACCCCAAGAAGGCCAACATGGCTTGCTGCGTGCCCATAAAACTGGACCCCATAACGGTCATGTACAAGGAGAACGGGCGCATCACTATCAGATACCTGTATGAGGAAATGAAGGTGGCGGAGTGCGGTTGCAGGTAGTGGGAAAAGAGAGAGATAAAGCAGGTGGAAGAGGTGATTCTTTTGTGTGTTTTAAACAGTTTTTACCAGAAAGGTTAAAGGTTAAGCAGCTGTTGACTTGTGGTGACATTAAGAGGAATGTTAAGGTATTCTTTATCAACACACTAGTGTGTAAAGTAGCATTGAAATAGCGGACATGCAGCTTTATCAGCCTCTCAAGCTGCATTTTGCTGAATATTTTTTTGATTTTCTCTACAAAAAAAATCCACAAATACTGAACCACAAACAGATGAATTTCACTGTAATGTCTTCAATTCTCCTTCAATTAAGGGATTGGACTTTCACCATTGGATTTCATTTGCCATTATCTTTTTGTTAAATTAAAATAACGAATTGTTATTGGTAAGTAATTATTTTTCTAGCATTTGAAATAACACTGTTGCAGGAAACCAAATGACAGACACTACATTGAACAGTGGTCACAATGTTCGCAGTTCAGGACTTTAATCTGGAACCTAACCCTCAGGTTTTGAACCTAAACTTCCTCGCTGTTCATGATCCCGTTTGTTCTCTAACAAACCACTGAGGCCAGAAACAGAAATGGATTTACACTGAGATTAAATCTCACACAGGTGAACTCAATTTACTAAATAGGTAGTTTTTGGTGGTCTATAACATAAAAATTTCAAAATACATTAAAGTTTGTGGCTTTGATGTGTCAAAATGTGGAAAGTTTCCAGAGGTATGAATATGTTCTCATTTGTAGGGTTTAATCTGAGGTTGTATTTAATATCTAACAAGAATCCTGTTTTTTTTTTACCAACTTCCAGTAAAAGCTTATAGTAGCAATAATAAAGTGAAAGTGTAAATACTGAATAACTTGATTTTAGGCATAATAACAGCTCAATTTGTACATTAACTGGTAAATAGAAATGTATTTAATAGTAATATGAACTTTATCAGTAGACTGTAAATAACTGCTTTCATGTATTTGAATAAGTTATGCTATACATGGATGATGGATGCTTGTCTCTAATCGATTATACCAATAAAATTATACAGTTTTGCTTCAAAATTCTCCTAAGTTTGTAATGAGCCTTCAGTTTCATTTCCTGCTTCTCATGTCACAACTTTCACAAAAAAAGGTAATGTACATTATGTAAACAACATTAAAATAAAATTACACCACCTCATGTTTGACTGATTCGTTTCCTGGAGGTACTTTGGATGTTCTTCTATGACCTCCTGTAGGATTTCCCATTGTTTTCTTGGAGTCATTTCCAAAGGGGGCCCTTCATCAATGTTTCTGTTTCAGTTTTATTGCACATACTGTTAGATTTGTAAACAGTTGAAGTCAGTGACACCGGCTTATCAGAAGTGGGAAGGGGACATGATTGTGCAAACACTTGGACATCCTGTATTTGGGGCCCATTATTAATCTTGTTTAAGAATAGCATCAGAACCCAGGCCAACACCATTTAAATGTATGCAAAGCACCAAGAGGAAGGACATATTCCATGAAATCAAAATTAAAAATCATGGAGGCCCTCTACACAGGAATTAGATTTATATACTGTAAGATGCAAACCAAGCCATTTTACTCATCTAAACAGGGCAATCAGTCTAAGTTCTGAATCAGAAGCTTTGAGAGAAAGAGTCATCACCAGGTGCAAACCGCCCAATCAGAAGCAGGCTCCACAAGATATGTGGTTTAAGTCACACTCCCCATAAAATGAGACATGGAGTCCAGGTAACATTTTATTCCTACCTCATTCTTAGCACCAGAGAGAAAACCCAAAGATGAAAATAGCTGCATCACCCTTGTCCATATAATTTCAAAAAAACAAAAACAACTCTTGTTATTCAATAAAAAGTGTTGGTGCTGAAGTGGTTTTTTGAGCTGTATCAAAATTGGTTTATTCTGCAAATTTGCTATAGAAACACTTTTTTTCCCGCATCATATATGTCACACCACCAACAACTGGATGTTGCCACTGGCACAAACCAAGAAGAAAAAGACACCAGGAAGTAGTTGGAGGATGATGTCGTGACATGTTTTTTAATGACTTAATGTGAATAAACGTATTCAAGTGTGATTTTATTTGCATTTGTTATCTAATGGAAACACAGCATTTGCAAAATTGTGTTTTTTCGACAATAGAAGAATATTGACAGTCTAGCACACATTGATAATGGAAACACCAATGCATAAGCTGTTCATTATAAGCTGATCTCATAGTGAAGGTCTTAAGCATCCTATTGTTATTCTATAAAAACACATGTCCACAGTTATGAAATAACTCAGTTGTACATAAATCTGGTTTTAAAGAAATGAAGAATTATTGATTAAACATAGATCATTTAACATTTGTTTGAATATCAAAAAATTGTTATGTATAATTGGCAAATATTGACAAGAAATTCAGATCATACTCTTAACATCTCAAGACAGAAAAAACCCATCACACATATGGTTCCAAGAAAGCTCATGAATGAGTAAGGAGGTCATTTTGGTTAGATTTAAATGTCATTGAAGGATATTATGAAGTGACCAGAGCATTTAAAATGTTTTTGGGTTCACGACTTAGCTAATTTTACTGGCTCTTTTATGAAAATAAAGAGGCAGACAAATGTTTTAGTTCATGCAAGTCTACTTAAATAATTTTAATCTCAGACAACCAATTCAACACAGGAGAGCCACAAAATAAAAAATAAAAATCTCTGAGCTGTAGTGACCTCGTTAGATAATCCATGCATAGATTAAAACTGCTTTAAAGGCAAAAAATAAATGTGGTGTCCAGATTGGAACATCCCTTTTTTGTTTTTATTCTTGAACACTTATTTCTTGATGTAGGACATCTTGCTTTATCTCTATTGTTAAGCCCCTTGAGTCTGTTAACGTATATATCCTCTTACTTGTTCAGATGGCAAGCCCAACTCAAAGTCCACACAAAAGAATATTTGAGAGAATTTTGTGTCATGATTAGCATCCAAGGTGTTGGCAGATAGGCTTGTATTATGTAAGGCGTGAAAGGGCTTTAAAAGTTAAGGCAATTAAAATAACTGAGCACCATGTGGTGTTGGAAAACAAGATCCACATAGATGCATTTTGTCTGAGCTGAAAATGTTCCTGGATCAAGGTCTTGTAATAATATCAGCTGCCATGCCAAGTTGGCTGGTATTCCCCCCCACCACCCCCACCCAAATCAAATTTTGTGGCTTTTTTTAGAGATTGTGTAATTATGACAGCCATAGAATGACCCAGACACAATTTCCATTCTGTCATTTCTTGCGTGCTGACTGAATCACAAAAGATAATGCGATCAAGGTTTTATTTGAAACTAAAGCCTCTTACGCTGTATGTTTTTGTGGAAAAAAAAAACATTAAAAAAATACTTTATCTCTGGACACAGACTAACAGAGCTCACTTGACAGGACACTTGAGATCTTTTATCCTCGTGAGACTTCAGCCATGACAAACCAACGGACATCACCCCTGCTGTGGATACTACTTCTATCAGCTCTACCCGTTACCTCATCCTTCCAGCCAGCTCTCGTATTAGAAATTGCCAAGATTCTTATGGAAAACTACTGTCTTCCAGAGAAGCTTTTTGGGATGCAAGAAGCCATCCAACAAGTTATCACCAGTGGAGAAATCTTGCAGATTTCAGACAGGAAGACCCTCGCAGGTTTGCTCACAGCTGGAGTTCAAGGAGCCCTAAGTGATCCACGACTGACAGTGTCATATGAGCCTAATCCTGCTCCTGTTGTGCCGCCAGAACTGCAGTCGCTCTCAAAAGATCAACTGAGGCGGCTGGTGAGAAACTCTCTTAAGTTGGATATTTTGGAAAACAACACTGGCTATTTACGCATAGATCGGATCATTGATCAAGAGACAGTAGCAAAGGCTGGCTCTCAACTGTGGGACAACATCTGGAACAAGGTGGCTCAGACATCCTCGCTAATCTTTGATGTGAGGTACAACACAGGTGGAGAACTTTCTGGGGTTCCACTGATAATCTCATATTTTTCAGATCCAGAGCCTCCCATTCATATTGACACAATATATGACAGGCCCTCAAATACAACCAAGGAGTTGTGGACCATGTCATCAATACCAGGGAAACGATACGGTAAGAAGAAGGACGTAATTATTTTGACAAGCAGGCGCACAATGGGGGCTGCTGAGGCTGTGGCATACACGCTAAAGAAACTTAAGCGAGCAATTATAGTGGGAGAACGATCAGCTGGTGGGTCAGTAAAAGTCCAAAAGATCAGAATTGCTCAGTCAGACTTCTACATAACAGTTCCCGTGGCAAGGTCCATTAATCCAATCACAGGCCAGAGCTGGGAAGTAAGTGGTGTTTCGCCAACAATCAATGTAATGGCAAAGGAAGCTGTCTCAAAGGCCAAATCCCTTCTGGCTCTTAGGTATGCCATCCCAAAGATTGTGCAAATCATCTCGGACATAATGAGAGATACTTATGCTTTCAGTGACAGAGTTTCAACACTTCTGCAACATTTGCAGTCAACAGACTTATTATCTGTAGGATCAGAGAAGGACTTAGCTGTTAGACTCAACCAGAACCTCCAGACTGCATCTGAAGATCCTCGATTAATTATCAGATACATGCAAGATGACGATGCTGGTATAGAACAGGACCATGAGCTTTATACAATACCAGATAATACGGAATTATTAAAGGCATACGTTAACAGAGTGTTTAAAGTGGAAGTTCTTCCGGGCAATACTGGGTATCTTCGTTTTGATGAGTTAGCAGAGACTTCTGCTGTACCTGAACTGGAAAAACTCATGGCTCAAAAGATTTGGGAACCCCTCAAGGACACTGATAACTTGATCATTGATCTACGATACAACACACGTGGATCCTCTAATTCTTTGACACTTATGCTGTCTTACCTGTGCGACTGCTCCCAGAAACAGAACTTCTTCACAATAAATGACCGAATTAAGAACACAACAACAGAACACAAATCTCTTTCAAAGACTACAGGGCCAGTTTACAACTACAGACATGGAGTTTATGTGCTAGCAAGTTACCACACTGCAAGCACTGGGGAAGAGCTTGCTTACCTGATACAGTCCTTAAGCTGTGGCACAGTCGTTGGGGAAATTACATCTGGCAACCTCATGCACTCAAAGACATTTGAGATAGAAGGGACAGACATTGCCATAACTGTCCCTTTTATAAACTTTATAGACAACAATGGGGAATACTGGCTGGGAGGTGGTGTTGTCCCTGATGCCATTGTACTGGCAGAGGAAGCTTTGGACCGTGTTTATGAAGTTATGGAGTTTCACAAGGGACTCAGGACACTTATTGCAGGACTTGGGGGACTGTTGGAGCAACACTATGCAATTGAAGAAGTAGCAATAAATGTAAGCCAGGTGCTGTTAACTAAATGGAAGGAGGGGCTGTATCGACCAGTGGTTGACTTTGAATCTTTGGCGTCTCAACTGACAATGGATCTCCAGGAGAGCTCAGGCGATCACCGCATTCACGTCTTCCACTGCGATGTTGAACCTGAGTCACCTCACGACATCCCGAAGATGCCCTCATCAGAAGAGTTTGGATACATAGCTGAATCCTTGTTTAAAACTGAGATTTTGCCAGGTAACACTGGTTATCTGCGCTTTGACATGATGCTGGACATAGAAGTGGTAAAAGGAGTTGGACCACAGCTTCTAAATTCAGTGTGGAAGAAGATGGTGAACACCGAAGCCCTCATAATTGACATGAGGTACAACACCGGTGGTTACTCCACAGCGGTTCCCCTCTTCTGCACGTATTTCTTTGATGCTGAAACACCACAGCATCTCTACACCATTTATGACCGTGCAACCAACACCTTGACTAAAGTCATGACATTTTCTCACATTAGGGGTCAAAGATATGGATCCTCAAAGGACCTTTTCATCCTGACAAGTCATATGACGGGCTCATCAGCTGAATTATTTGCTCGCACCATGAGTGACCTTAATCGAGCTACGGTTATTGGAGAGCCAACAACCGGAGGGTCTTTGTCCAGTGGGACCTATCAGATTGGGGACAGTGTACTGTACGCCTCCATTCCCAACCAGATTATTTTAAGTCCCACAACTGGGAAAGTGTGGAGCTTTTTGGGAGTGGAGCCACATGTTTCCACCCAGGTTACTAAAGCTCTTTCAGTAGCACAGACAATTATAGCAGCAAAGCTCAAAAAGAAAGAGCAAGAACAATGAAAAAGATATCCACTTTTAGAAGACGTTTATTACACATAGAAGTTTTAATTTTGAAAGCATTTCACGTAGATTATTGCTAAAATAATTGACAAAGGATGGTGCTTAACAATACTACTATATTACTATGTCCTCATATCAAGAATTATTGTGACTCATCAGATAATGTTTTCAAAGCATTTGTTTATGGCAACATCATAAATGTCAAATATTGGAAACTGCTTGTTCTTTGATCTGATCTTGTCATGTTGAACCTTTTGTAAGTTTATTGTTTATATAACTTTATTGTAATATTCAGTTATGAAACATAAGTAACACAGGTCAGTAGCACTGTAAATTGACAATTACATCCTATCATATGAGATTACATATTTGAAGAGGTGTATGTAAAATAAATAAACACAAAAAGAAAAGAATACCATGAATTCCAGCAATATAAAGTAAAAAGAGGTAGTTGGCTTAAAACCATAGGAAAATAATAATTTTGGTACTTTTTTTGAGGTTTATGGCATCTGTGTTTTGAGTCCTACTGAAAAGATTTTTATGATTGAGATTGTGGTTAAATTAGAAGGATTTTCATCTTTATATGTGAAATTTGCCCATCCACATTAAGAGTCTGGTTATGTGAGTTATTGGTTTGTTTTTCAGTTCATATATGCTTATTATATTTTCAGCGGCAATCATCAATTTGTGTCAACTTTTGGTCAAACTGAAATGTTACACATTATCCCAAAGTAAATGAATAAAAGAAAAAGTTACAGAAAGTTACAGAAAAAAACATGTATTATATATGTACATATAAATGAATTAGTTTGATTTTATTTGACATGTAAAACCGCTAATAATTTACCAAGACCTTTCACTAATTAATATTAGTGATAATTTTAGAGTGACATGTTCCTCTGGTTTTTGGGAGGCTTTTTGCTTTTGCTCATTTATTTACTTTTTGTTATGTGAATTCATCTAGTTATTAGTGCCAGTGGTTGGGCCTCCAGTGTTTCACTGGCTAAATGTAATTTCCTGAGTTAACATGGTTAAGTTAATGTTTTTACTTCTGTTCAGGGAAAATTATTTTCTGCTCTAATGTCCAGAAGAGGGAGCTCTTATCAAGCAAACCTGTGGTTCCTGTTCACCTCAACTCTACTATGTTACTGCAAATAAATGTGTAAAATGAATCAAACAGGGGCTGCACAGTGGCGCAGTTGGTAGAGCTGTTGCCTTGCAGCAAGAAGGTTCTGGGTTCAATTCCCAGCCCCAGCCTTTCTGCATGGAGTTTGCATGTTCTCCCTGTGCATGTGT